>CAXITT010000175.1:420521-432104 GCA_964033795.1 Lymnaea stagnalis
TGGTGGGGTTGGTGGGGCTGGGGGCGTTGGCGGGACTGGTGGCGTTGGTGGGACTGGTGGCGTTGGTGGGACTGGTGGCGTTGGTGGGACTGGTGGCGTTGGTGGGACTGGTGGCGTTGGTGGGACTGGTGGCGTTGGTGGGACTGGTGGCGTTGTTGGGACTGGTGGCGTTGGAATTATTTATTGAAATAATGGAACACTTGCTTTTTATTTCCAACCTAGACCTATCCTGTTCAACATTTTCCTTCACTCAGTTGCAACACCTTTCAGGTGACAACTTCAAAGGAATGTGATCAACTGAGCGGAAATGTCACGCGTGTAAGCAAACAAATTACGCTCCATCCATCATAGAAAGTCTTTTAAAAAGGGATACATGAAGGGAGGTGACGTCAATTTTTTCAAGAGGTTTTTTCCGAAAGGTTATTTGTTTAGGAATCGATAAATGTTTCCGACGACAACATCCTTTATATCCATGTTTGTTATTGATTTCTTAAAAATAAAAAAAAAAGTATTTCTTCTGAAACCCCAGCCATGTTGTGAAAATTACTTCCAGGCGAGATCATTCCGGGAGTTTATTGGACATTTTCGAACGTATTATTAGTGTTATCGTGGAACACACACAATCACACACACACACACACACAAACACACACAGCGATGTATATATAGAGAGAGAGAGAGATAGAGAGAAGGGGGCGGGGGAGAGAGATAGTGAGAAGGCGAGAGAGAGATTCTTGAAAATATCATTTTTATAATTTATAGTTTGTGCATAGATACCAACGCCGATCTTTAGGGTGTGTGACCTGTGGTCATAGGGGCGCCCAGTAAATATTTAAATGCCCTTGGTTTATTATAGTGAAGTGTGAAGAACCGTAGAAAAACATGGTTAGCTACATGTATGGTATCATAACACGTGCTCCATAGCCTACGTCGTAATCGGAAAAAGAGCGGAGCCATACAGGGACAGGGAAGGGGGCGCCGAACGGGTGCCTCGCCCAGGGCGAAAGTTTACCTAAGGCCGGCTTTGTAGACACTTATTTTTCCCTTTCTTCGGTCTAGGTTTCCAAACATATCTGTGACCCGTAAAAACCAAAGAAGAAAATCTCAGCACTTATTTTATTTTAAAAACCCCATTTCGTTAATTTCAGTTGTCACCGTCCATCCGTTATTTCCCCAACTGAACCCTGTCATTTACATAAATCATCCCGTCCCATCAACTCTCGCGAGAATTTCTTAATAAGGAAAAATCTTCCGGTCCGACCTTCCTCGGCGTAGCGCGTCGGCATGGCAACACGATGTCCCCAGACGAATTTTGGCCGCGGTTTTCCCAGCCCATGCCTCAACACAGGTTGAGCACTTTAACATCTCCCCAATGAGCAGCGAGTTTAGTTGATGGAAGAGGTCAACAGCAGGCCCGCCTCCTTCAAGTCTATCAACTGATCAGTTTGTCAACATGCTCGGTATTTCTTTAAACAATAGATCAGCAATGCCGAAATGTCGGGAATTGTCCCCCTTATGTTAATATATTATGTTATATCTAGTGTTCCTTATACTTATTTCTACTTTTAGATATTAATTTATAAATTGATCATATCTTCTATGCTCAACCAACCCCCCCCCCCCTCTTCATATTATTTCAGTGTGAAAACTCACAGAGTTTGACGAAAAAAACAACAAACAACGAGACCATTTTAAAAAAGAATGTGATTGCCTGTATGGGCAGACGTTTTCATTGGAAATTGATTGCAATGTCAACAGTATTTTCTCCTTGTTAGTGCGTTTCAAATCGTCTTTGACAGAAAGTCTTTTTTTTTTTTCAAAAAGGTTTATTACATTTTTTTTTTCATTAACCGTCTTTTTAGAAATGTTGACAGATGTCCCTTCAGGTCTGCTTATCATCAAACCGTTGACATGTTGAACTCAAATCGAAACAATAGGGGGATATCCTGGGAAATAGCTCTGAAAAAAAGCTCTGCACAAGTCGCAACGTGATTTACACCATCATTTGCAAAAAGTGCGGTAAACTATACATAGGAGAGACAGGTCGTCGCCTTGGGGACCGTTTCAGAGAGCACCTCTATAACATAAATAAACACGCTCTCTGTCCGGTCTCCAAACATTTCAATAGCCCTAACCATAATGGTATCTCAGATATTGTAGTTACTGGTATACTCTATACTAGTAACACTGCAGATAGAATCTATATGGAGAACAAATTAATAACTAGATTTGGTACGTTGTCTCCATATGGATTGAACCAAATCCATAGTTTTACTTAGCTGCCATGTCTTTTTCCTGTTTGGTTTTTCCAATTATGTTTGAATCACTTCCTTTCTACATCTCTTTACTTTGTTTTTGTCAGGTTTAAGCGCCCTCTCCTATATTTTTTCTGTTTTAGGTAGGATATATATATTGACATTATGTAAATTTAATTTATACTTATTTAAATGTGTTGTGTTTGTTTGTACTGATGAAGGCATGTGCCGAAACGTTTAATTCTGTATAATGTACAATTATTATTAAAGCTAACTCATATTGTTCTATTGACACAATTTGTTCGTGTCTTATTAATATATCTCTGAAATAAAACACTCCCCCGTAGACCCACGGCCGTTAGGCTGGGACGTCATTTAGGTAGGACAGGGGGGATATGTGAATTGACAGGTTTTATTTACATAGCTATGTTTTGCAGCGCCTCCAGTAATAAACAACTCAACAAGCCGGCCAAGTTTTGGTTTTGCCCCCCCCCCCCTCGCCCCTCTCCCTTTGAAAACAAACCGCCCACCAGAAATGACGTTCCTGTCGTTAGGGTTTCTAATTTCTTGGGGTTTTGCTTATCTCGGGAAAATAAATTTTTCTCAAGAAATCCCGGAATAAAATAAATTAAATATATCTTTTAAACCAAATTAAACTATAAAGAGTTGATTCTTAGAGTTGTTTAATTATTTTTGTCTAATCAATGAAACTAAATATTTACAAGCACATGTTTCTAACAACTTGTAACAGGGCATTGGTTTCAAATTAAAAAAACAAACAATAAGAATTTTGTTTCATGTATCTATATATCTAGACTAAATGTTTTACTATTTTGTTTGGTAAATAAATTATTTTTTTGAAACCCACTATATAATATTAAGATTGTTAGACACATAACGTCTTGGGATAATCAAGTTATTAGAGAACAGGATTCCAATCCAGGAAAGGTGATCTCAAACGATGTTTCGAGGGGATTTAAGTGCGGCCCCTGGCTGGGCAGCAGTCCTATGAAATAGTCGATAGACCCGGCCCTGCCTGCACAGGTTGGCATTCGTATACAATTGTCCACAGCCATTTAACTTCAATTGAAATCAATACAATTGTCCACAGCCATTTAACTTCAACTGAAGTCAATACAATTGTCCACAGCCATTTAACTTCAATTGAAATCAATACAATTTTCCACAGCCATTTAACGTCAATTGAAATCAATACAATTGTCCACATCCATTTAACTTCAATTGAAATCAATACAATTGTCCACAGCCATTTAACGTCAATTGAAATCAATACAATTGTTTTCCACAGCCATTTAACTTCAATTGAAATCAATACAATTGTCCACAGCCATTTAACTTCAATTGAAATCAATACAATTGTCCACAGCCATTTAACGTCAATTGAAATCAATACAATTGTTTTCCACAGCCATTTAACTTCAATTGAAATCAATACAATTGTCCACAGCCATTTAACGTCAATTGAAATCAATACAATTGTCCACATCCATTTAACTTCAATTGAAATCAATACAATTGTCCACAGCCATTTAACGTCAATTGAAATCAATACAATTGTTTTCCACAGCCATTTAACTTCAATTGAAATCAATACAATTGTTTTCCACAGCCATTTAAATTCAATTGAAATCAATACAATTGTCCACAGCCATTTAACTTCAATTGAAATCAATACAATTGTCCACAGCCGTTTAACTTCAATTGAAATCAATACAATTGTCCACAGCCATTTAACTTCAATTGAAATCAATACAATTGTCCACAGCCATTTAACTTCAATTGAAGTCAATACAATTGTCCACAGCCATTTAACTTCAATTGAAGTCAATACAATTGTCCACAGCCATTTAACTTCAATTGAAGTCAATACAATTGTCCACAGCCATTTAACTTCAATTGAAGTCAATACAATTGTCCACAGCCATTTAACTTCAATTGAAATCAATACAATTGTCCACAGCCATTTAACTTCAATTGAAGTCAATACAATTGTCCACAGCCATTTAACTTCAATTGAAATCAATACAATTGTCCACAGCCATTTAACTTCAATTTTCCATCAAGGCCCTGTACAAAAAAGAACACGTCGCTTAAGTTAAATAAAATAATATTTAATGTTTCTTTTCATTTGTTCTAACTTGTGTCATCACTTTGTCCTTCGATGGGATCCCGTTTCCCGATTTGATCCCGTTTCCCGATTTGATCCCGTTTCCCGATTTGATCCCGTTTCCCGATTTGATCCCGTTTCCCGATTTGATCCCGTTTCCCGACTTGATCCCGTTTCCCGATTTGATCCCGTTTTCCGATGGGATCTCGATCCAGATGGCATCCCAATCTAGAAGAGATCCAATCGCGATGGGATCTCGATCCCATTGGGATCTCACTTCCGATGTTATTTCGATCCCGTACCCCTCGCAATACTGTAACCCTTGGTGCCCCGTTCTCGGTGGGATCCCGTTCTCGATGGGATTCCAATCCCGATCCTGATGGGATCCCATTGCCGGTAAGATCCCTATCCCTATGGAATTCCAATTCTGGTAGGATCCCGTACCCGTTGGGACCCTGTTCTAGGTGCGATCCCGGTTCCCTGTTGGGTCCCGTTCCCACGATTGGGATCCCGTTTCGCGATTGGGATTCCGTTACCGTATTGCGATCCCGTTCTCGGTTTGATCCCTTTTCCCGGTGAGATTCCATTTCCGGTTGGATCATGCTCCCTGGAGGGATTATAAAGGGTATACCGTAATCTAAGCCTTCAGCTTCATTTATGTATACAGCATAGGCCATACCGTAACCTAAGCCTTCAGCTTCATGTATGTATTATAGCATAGGCCATCATAGTGGAACATTAATTTATAACTTTCTAGAAACTTCCTAAATTACCTTTAATCTTTATGAAATAACTTTCGAGGAGACTCACTGTAAGTTAATAGAACAAAATAAACACGATAGGGCATTTATATTATCTTTAAGAGATTATAGAAAAAAATTGTGAATTCTAGAATAATCTAGAAACTTCACCACTTATAAGAAGATGACTCAGTGATACTGAGAGAATCCCCAGCAAAGTATAATAATGAAAAGAACTAAACTAACACTTCAATAAGCTTTTAGATCCCACTATATATCCCCGTTGAACAATATAGAAGTTTCTGGAACATTCTAGATACAATTTAATAAACACATCGAAACGTGAGGAAAATGACTTTTCTACGTCATTATTTGTGGACAACGAAAAGCTCTCCAACTAAGTGCCATGATTATAATCATTTCTTTCATCTATGTTAAAAGAGGGGCCCCTTAATATACTAAAGTTAAAACTTAAAAGCTGCCCCATTAAAATCGGTTTAAAAAATGCCAATAGATAAAGCTTTTTTTTAAAATTATCGAACTTTCTGGAAAATTATAGACCGGCACTGAAGGCATTGGATATGATTAGTTTTAATCCCCAATATTTCACTACGGACGATGAATGGTGTTTCTACCAAGCTAGGCCTAGAGTCATCCATTCACACAGAAGCTATAGTGTTTCACACAGAAGCTATAGTGTTTCACACAGAAGCTATAGTGTTTCACACAGAAGCTATAGTGTTTCACACAGAAGCTATAGTGTTTCACACAGAAGCTATAGTGTTTCACACAGAAGCTATAGTGTTTCACACAAAAGCTATAGTGTTTCACACAGAAGCTATAGTGTTTCACACAGAAGCTATTGTGTTGTAGTGTTGTCTAGGCCTAAATGAAATGGCGCTCCCGGCCCGCAAAAGGGAGGGGGGAGGGGGCATTATGAGCTCATGACCTTTCGGTATTTGAATATGTATAATCAAGTACGTGTGTGTAAACCAAGGTTGGTCAAGATCGATCCATTTATGTAGGAGTATTTGTCAGTAGTTTTATTTATATAGCTCATATAAGGGGAAACGACCTCTCGTGCCCCCCCCCCCCGCCAGAGGAGCATCCCTCCAATGGCGTGTGTCAGAAGAGTCTCTCTCCTCTCCCCCTCTCTCCTCTCTCTCTCTCTCTTCTCTCTCAACAAAGAATCTTGCAAAATTTTGAGCGATAGTGTCAACCCACCCCCGTCGACCCAGAAGTAGGCGCGATGTAGACACAACTCACATGCAACGAGACGATCCAAACCTTTCAGGCGACCAATTCAAGAGAAAATGATCAACTGATCCAAAAGACACGCGTGTCAACAAAACCATAACGCTCCATCCAACCATCCACAAGATGGCAGCGCAAGTCGAAATAAACTCTTTAATTATGATTATCGGGAAGAATGATTCGAGAATTTTCTTTTGATGTAATTCACAGATTGGGTTAAAACCCCATTCTTATCATTAATTTTAACGCAGTTGTTTTTTGTAAGGTTTATTTATCAAAAATGATTTGAAACCAAAGTTTAAAGATTAGTACCAAAGGTTTTGCCTTCAGTATGACACTTATTTCCATATGCTCCACAGTGGTTTGCTTATTGTTGAATTTGTATCATTGTATTTGGTGGAAGTTGATTTTAGTGAGATTTACCCCACTTGTTCAAAGCGAGATGAGATAAACATTTGAATAAAGTCGATGAAGTTCCTGCTACTAAGAGACTTAAAAACCATTCATTAAATAAGTCCCGGTTAGCAAGGACTAAGCCAATGCCCCAAGCACATTAAGAATTTAAGATTTTTAAAAAAAGACATTAGATATTTGAAACTCTTGCTTGATCCTTATATTATTTAGGTACCGCTATAGTTAAATTTTTAATATAGTTGAATTTAATAATAATAAAAACTTATTTGTATTTTGATTCATAATTTATTAAGGTTCGTGAGCGCGTAGTTTTACTATGCTTCTAATTTTGTTGGACAGGACGAGGGCGAGTTTATGGGTCCTAGATGGCGTGGCCGGGGAAAAAATAGTTTAAGAACCACTGCTATAAATATTTGAGATGCAATATTACAAAGCAATTTCCACTCTGTTTCCTCTAGGGACCCGGGGAGTGGGGGAGGGGAGAAGTTTGAGTCTGCATCTGACCTCAGGGCGTCGTAACAAATCATGCTAATGGACGGGTGTTGGCCGGGTCAGTTGTCGGGTTGAGTTCACCGCGGGAGTTGGCCGGTTGAGTTGGCCGGTTGAGTTGGCCGAGTGAGTTGGCCAGGTAATTGTCTGGTGAGTTGCCCGGTTGATTAGGCCGGCTAAGTTGGCCCTGTGAGTTGACCATGTCGGTTGGCCATGTGAATCGACCGTGTAAGTTGGCCGGCTAATGTCGCTATGTAAGTTGGCCGGCTAATGTCGCTATGTGAGTTGGCCATGTGAGGTGGCATTGTGAGTGGTAGTGGATAATGAAAGCTTTTGAGTAGAAAACAATGACAAGAGCAGACAACCCCTTGCCGTTCGGACCTTAAAAAAGAGATGTAAAAAATGTAAATGGATTTAAATATTTTAATCTGTATAAGGTTATCTTGAGAGCCTTAAATCTATGACGTAAACATTTTAAGACCTTGGTTACAATTCTGTCTCAAGGTCTGAGGCTATTTTTGACATTTTCAGGAGGCGTATTTTATTTGGATTTGGGCAAAATATCACTTCGATTTAGAGACTGACCGAATTTCGGCTTCGATTTCGGCGCCGAAAGTTCCCATGTGATCACTTTCAGTCTAGTTTCGGTTTCGGCTGGAACTTAAAAATTAACTTTCGGCTTAATTTTGGTTTCGGCGGAAACAGAAAAGTTAATTTTTGGTTTAATTTCGGTTTCGGCCGAAAGTGATTGAGACTTTCGGCTATCTGGTTTTCGGTCATCTACCAGAAGTCAGACTGTCTTTCTCTAGGCCAACAATACTAATCTATATTGAGGTGACAATTGTCTCTATTAGAGCCACAATAATCATTGTATGTAGGCCTATATGTTCTAGGTTGTAATTATATTATAAAAGTAAAGGGCACTCAATGGTCTATTTTGCATTAATTTTGCCCCCAACTCACCCCAATTTTTTTCTCCTAACATACTTCTTTAAAAAAAAACATTTTGAAGAAATTTAAATTACTTTTAAATTAAAATGGTAAAAGCCAAAGTATTCCTCAGATAAGGGGTCTCAAACTCAAATCATCCGGGGGCCGCGGAAGGTAGAGTCTGATTGAGACTGGGCCGCATCAAATATTCCATAAAAGAAGGGATTACAAATTCATTAAAGTACAACAGTTACAATCTGCTCAACCTTTATTAATAACAAATTAAAACATCAAGGGTTCTCAAGAACTAGGCTTCACTTTCTTCTTCCTACTCATCGTTGCCAGAAAACTGGCAGCGCTTATTATTACACAGCTGAGCAACTTTGGCTGGAGTGGGGAAGCAATTGAGACCCTCAGTATAGCTTGAAGATGCTCATCAGTAAGTTTGGCCCTGAACTTTGACTTTCATAGTGGAAAAAGAGTTTTGCACACAGTTAGGTACTCCAAAAAATGCACATGATCCGCTAGAACAACCTGGAAAACTCAGGGAAGGTGGAGGGCAATGCTCTCATAAACTGTCCATGCTTGTCTGTTTTTCCATTCACCTCCCTGAACTTAGACTTGCACTGAAGATCAATCAGCTCCATTTAAAGCGCTAAAAAGTGTGGGGGGGGGGGGGAAGGGGGTTGCATTTTCCACAATCAAGGAGAAAGGGTCAGCGCAATGATGAAATGTCCATGCTTGTCTGTTTTTCCATTCACCTCCCTGAACTTAGACTTGCACTGAAGATCAATCAGCTCCATTTAAAGCGCTAAAAAGTGTGGGGGGGGGGGGAAGGGGGTTGCATCTTCCACAATCAAGGAGAAAGGGTCAGCGCAATGATGAAATGTTACTGTGTGTATTTTGAAGTCTAAAAAATGTGATCAAGTTCTTCCTGTAACTTTGCAATGGCATCAATATACTTACTACTAAGTTACTACTGAATGGTGTGCCCGAGTCTATGAGTACTTTGCATTTTGGGAAATAGCAGAGGTTTCTCTAAGAACCATAACACACGTTTTGTGCAGAATGCCCTGACTTTGTCCTAGGCAACACTGACAAGCTACCCTGGTCTAGTAACTTCTTGTTGAGTACATTCAGCTTATGTGTAATGTCAACAAGAAAAGCCAAGTCTATGAGTCATTTGGGATCACTTAGTACAGGAACAAACACCCCCATCATTCCCCACGAAGGTTTTGAAGGCTAAAACGTGTTCAATAAGTAGGAAGGAGCAGGCCATATTTATGAACTATTGATGCGAAGGAAGAAGGTATTGAAGGGAGAATGAATTTTGATTTTTGAATCATAGAAAATACCTTTTTGACCAACCCTATTTTGAACGTGACCAAGCTGACAGGCTCGGAATTTCCCTAGGGATTCTTTGATAGTGTGTAAATTTCTACGATTACGCAATTATGTTGTGAATTAACCACCAACTGACTTTTTGAAACGTTTCTCAAAACCGCACTTTGGCCATATTGGTCTCATAAAATGTTTTAAAATAATAACTTAAAGTCCGATTTTAAAACAGTTCTTTCCATTATCATCAACGTCCAAATCTATACAAACATAATAAAAATCAGAATTGGACTGGTCGGTGAATTTCAACTGAAACCGTAGCTGAGGGTCATAATATAGATATGCGAATAGGGAAAACGTGCCGGCAGCATTAACACTAAACTTTGCTGTGACGTAGCGGGCCGCAAAATATCGTCTTGCTGGCCGCAAATAGCCCGCGGGCAGCGAGTTTGAGACCCCTGCAATAATGCTTATTTATTAATATTCACGACGATCTCATTTTTTATAACAAGAATGTAAATATTGATAATTTCCCTATTATTTCCGATTTATGCAGAATGTATGCATTAATTAATTTCAAAATATCTAAATATTTTAGTTTCATCTTTGGTTTCAGCCGAAAGTTTCGTTAAGCTTTTGATTTCGGTTTCGGCCGAAAGACTCGTTAAGCTTTTGGCTTCGGCTTCAGTTTCGGCCGGAAGTCATTTTTAACTTTCGGCATAGTTTCAATTTCGGCCGAAATCATAAAATCACTTTCGGTCGGTCTCTACTTCGATTACATTTGGAGTTATTTACAGCTAATAATTTATCACCAATTGTATAATAGCCTCACTTTAGCAATAGATCTTCACAAATAATATTGGCCTTTTGGGGGGAATCGACAGTGACAACAAAATATTCAAGATATTTATGCACACCTTAAAATGCCAACTTATCTTAATGAAGGTGTGATTCAATACAACAAATTAATGAAGGTGTGATTCAAAACACCAAATTAATGAAGGTGTGATTTAATACAAAAAATTAATGAAGGTGTGATTCAATACAACAAATTAATGAAGGTGTGATTCAATACAACAAATTAATGAAGATGTGATTCAATACAACAAATTAATGAAAATGTCATTCAATACAACAAATTAATGAAAATGTCATTCAATACAACAAATTAATGAAGGTGTGATTCAATACAACAAATTAATGAATGTGTGATTCAATACAACAAATTAATGAAGATTTGATTCGATACAAAATTTCAATGAAGGTGTGATTTACTACAACAATTTAATTACGGATTGATCTGATACATTTTAAAAAAATGAGAAATAGTCTACTAGAGCTACCCAGTCTAAGAATGCAATACTAGAGCTACCGAGGTTAAGAATGCAGCCCCATTAAATAGATGTGTCAGATTTCGGCATGTAACAATGACAGGCAGGCGGAAATTTAAAAAAAAAAAAAAAAATTGGTATTCTAAAAGTTAGTGCCCGAGATGACTCGGACGGATTTCGCGGGAAATTGTTCCTAGCCAAAAAATAGACCGGAGACCCGTTTGAGGAACTCTAATTGGAAACCCAATGGGATACAATATGGACTAAATTGTTGTTTTTCGCTTGATTTTCCTCAAAAGATGTCAAGTTTTTAACGTTAAAATTATTCAAAATTAATGCAGATGCGGTGTATGTAGTTTTTAAACAAATAAAATAAAATAATTAAAAACTTCAAAAAATAATTATACAACTTTGTTCAAATTTGTGGTGCATTTGTGCGGTGCATTTGTGTGGTGCATTTTTGTGGTGCATTTTGTGGTGCATTTTGTGGTGCGTTTTGTGGTGCATTTGTGTGGTGCATTTTTGTGGTGCATTTTGTGGTGCATTTTGTGGTGCATTTGTGTGGTGCATTAGTGCAATGAGCATCAGTGTATCTGTATTAAACAGTCAGAGTACAATGCGATCCTTCTCAATCCCAAACCCCCTCCCCTGCCCTCCCCCCCCCTCTCACCCTCCCTCTCCCCATCACCTCCCCTTCCCCCTCA
>CAXITT010000175.1:434596-607108 GCA_964033795.1 Lymnaea stagnalis
AGTCCTTTCTCGTGTCTGCAGCTCAGCTGTTGGGGTCAACTGGTCAGTCCTTTCTCGTGTCTGCAGCTCAGCTGTTGGGGTCAACTGGTCAGTCCTTTCTCGTGTCTGCAGCTCAGCTGTTGGGGTCAACTCGTCAGTCCTTTCTCGTGTCTGCAGCTCAGCTGTTGGGGTCAACTGGTCAGTCCTTTCTCGTGTCTGCAGCTCAGCTGTTGGGGTCAACTCGTCAGTCCGTTGGAAGGTTGGAAGTTAAAAGGGTTCTCAGACCGGCCAAATTGTGCTCATTCTTATTATTTTTATGTCTACGTTAACGGATACATTTATAAAATAATGAGAGAGAGAAAGAGAGACAGAGAGTGAGAGAGAGAGACAGACAAACAGATAGAGATGCTAAAGGGTAAGGGAAACATAGAGAAAGTAATTGCATTATTAGGCCCACCCCTACTTACAATAGCGGTTGCTTTTATGGATGGTTGGATGTATGAACCAACCATGCTCTACAATGAGTTGGATGTATGAACCAACCATTCTCTACAATGAGATGGATGTATCAACCAACCATGCTCTACAATGAGTTGGATGTATGAACCAACCATGCTCTACAATGAGTTGGATGTATGAACCAACCATGCTCTACAATGAGTTGGATGTATGAACCAACCATGCTCTACAATGAGATGGATGTATGAACCAACCATGCTCTACAATGAGATGGATGTATGAACCAACCATGCTCTACAATGAGTTGGATGTATGAACCAACCATGCTCTACAATGAGTTGGATGTATGAACCAACCATGCTCTACAATGAGTTGGATGTATGAACCAACCATGCTCTACAATGAGATGGATGTATGAACCAACCATGCTCTACAATGAGATGGATGTATGAACCAACCATGCTCTACAATGAGTTGGATGTATGAACCAACCATGCTCTACAATGAGTTGGATGTATGAACCAACCATGCTCTACAATGAGTTGGATGTATGAACCAACCATGCTCTACAATGAGTTGGATGTATGAACCAACCATTCTCTACAATGAGTTGGATGTATGAACCAACCATGCTCTACAATGAGTTGGATGTATGAACCAACCCTTCTCTACATTGTGTTGAATATTTAACAGTTACTTTATCGAAGTGTTTTTGACAACGTGTTCGCTAATAACGCTTTATGGCTCATAAAGTATAATTATAAATAAAAGCGTGACTGGCTAAAAGTTAATGAAATTATGGGATAACTAATTTGTATTGGATTTTATTCCAATGGTGTGTTATGCTTAATGAAAGGACACTATGAAATGGCCTGCCAATGCTCTCATCCTAGACAGCGTAGTGATGTGCTACATCCGTGAAACATTGTCGGTTTCAACAAGTCTGCGATTGGTTCGTTCGGGTTGTTTCGTACCCGCTGACAATGAAATTCGGGTTCGTTTCTGTCGTCAACATCGATGGAGTTCGATGTGTTCGGATTTGGCTCGATTCCCATCTCTATTATGTCTGGAATTTCGATGGTCATTCCACCTTGACGTTGAAGACGATGAGTGGGATTAGACGTAATCACGTACCGGGGCCCAGTCGTCTGCGTAATTCCGTCTATTGTAGGACGTGGATGAGTGCCGCCCCCTGTTGTTGAGAGGTGAGAAGGGGAGAAAATCCGCTGTATAATTGCAAATCAAGAAGGGGTACAGAAAACTAAAGTGGGGGTGGGTCCGTGGGGGTGGGGAATAGGAGCTGGAAGTAACTGCCCCTTATCAGTTTTATTCTTTGGTTATATTGAATGGCTCAGGGGAGGAGAATACAATACGGAGGAAACAAGAATAATATATGAATTATTGGTGTTACACTTTGTAAGGTTTAAATTGACGTGGAGAGGGGCAGGGATGATTGGCCCGAGGGAGGTTAGAGTGGAGCTGGGAGAAGGTAGATCATTCGATGGAAACATTTGTGGAAGGAACGAACATTGGTAGTGTTTGCTGGGAATTAATTTGAGGGAGGTTTGGGGGAGAACCGTCGTATCTAAATAATAGCCCCATTGTAATTGTATGAAAGACTTTTAGGTCGCCCAACAATCTCCTTGTTTAATTTCGTTATTGTAACTTCAAAGCAAAATTGTTCCCGGTTTTTTAACAAAAACTAAATGAAAATCTCTCTTGTTGTGTGTACCCTGTGTTGTGTAAAGCTATTAGCTCGTGTCAGGGTCTACAGAGACGATGCCGCTGATTTGATTACTAGGTTACTTCCTTTCAGTTTCGTAGTGCCTGCCTTATTGATTTTGTGACAAGGGGAAGAGTGTGGGTGGGAAGGGGAGGGGCTGGGGGATCGGGGGCTTTGTCATCACCACATATCAATGAACCAGCGAGAAAGAACCGTCCAGAGGAATTTTTGTGTTCTCAACCAGTATAACCAGGATCAATAAGGAACTGTAATGTGGAGTATGTGGGTGGAGACACGTGTGCGAGGGTGGGAGTCGGTGGGAGGTGTAAGTAAGGAGGGGAAACACAATTTAAAAAAGTTGGAGCTCCGATTTAATCGTTTACTTTCAGGAAACAAAGCTAAAAACGCTGGTTGGTTGTAAGGCCGAAAGTAGATTGTGGACGGACTGCTTGTAAAGTAGATGTGTGGATTGACTGCTTGTAAAGTAGATGTGTGCACGGACTGCTTGTAAAGTAGATGTGTGGATTGACTGCTTGTAAAGTAGATGTGTGGATGGACTGCTTGTAAAGTAGATGTGTGGATTGATTGCTTGTAAAGTAGATGTGTGGTCGTTTTGATGGTTTTATCAATGATACACAAGGGAGTGCAGTTTTGTTAGACTGACCTCATGGATCGACTCCAAACAAAATAACGTGAGGTTTTTTAAAGGTCCCCAAGTAAATGGCGAGTAAATATCAGTTTACAGGCTGGTAACAAAGAGTCAAGTCTCGGAACGGCTCCATGCTCACCTGGTAGTATCGTCCAACAACAAAACATTGAAGAACTGGGTACAGTGAGCGTCACAGACAAATGGTACGGGGACCTGTAGACTGTACTCATGTCTATCTAAGAATCGATACTATTTATACTGTGGCACACGACAGGCTGTTTTCCCCGCCACGAGTCCACGCTAATGCCCACTCTTAGAGTCGTCCGCTGGAGGACGCAAAGACGCCCCCATCGCCAGGCGCGCGTGCTGGGTTTCTCCTCGTCCCCCCTGGCCTGGGCTAAATTTCTTGTCAAATTGGTTTTTCTCTTTTATCCGCTCCTGGATATTTCTCGGTTTTTTTTTAAATTTCAAACACCATCGGCACGATGTGTCATTTAATAATGTGTCATTTAATGGTGTGTCATTTAAGGGTGTGTCATCCGCTGTCATGGTACGCAGCGATGGTGTGTGCTTGAAGTCACACTCAGATTTTCCATCCGGCGTTTAGATCTCGTAGAGCTAGACACGTAAGTACAACTGAACTGTTAGATCGAACTGAGATTTCCTGGGGACAAGTGCTGTGGTCATCTGGGGGACTGTTGCTGAGTTTAACTGGGGGACAAGCGCTGAGGTTAGCTGTGGACAAGTGCTATGGTTATGTGGGGACAAGTGCTGTAGTTAAATGGGAAACGTGTTGTAGTTATCTGGGGACAAGTGCTGTATTTATCTGGGGACTAGTGCTGTAGTTAAATGGGAAAAGTGTTGTAGTTATCTGGGGACAAGTGCTGTATTTATCTGGGGACTAGTGCTGTAGTTAAATGGGGAAAAGTGTTGTAGTTATCTGGGGAGAATGAATCTGTGTGTTTTCTTCTATAAAGGTTATTAAGATTAAAAATATATAACAGATACCCCACATTTAATTTAGTAATTTATTACTTTGCATTTTTTATAATGACGTGACTACCCCATCCCCCCTCCTCTTCTACTAACTGGAAAGTAAAAATTTAAATAAATGTGTGACTTTAACTGGATTTTAAAAATAAAAAAAAATTAAATTCCACGAACTGACTTAACAAGGTCAACAAGTGCATTTCGACATCGAATTTTGAATTCATATATTTTCTGTATTAACAATGGTTGTATTGAACTAATACAGAGGTCGGCTGACATTTTTTTTTTTTTTGTTTTTTTTTTTTGTGTGAGGGGCCATTTTTTTTTAGTTTTTACGCTAATTTTGATTACTAAACAAAATAGCATTTATTTTTCCAAAAAACAATGGTTGTATTGAACTAATACAGAGGTCGGCTGACATTTTTTTTTTTTTGTTTTTTTTTTTGAGTGAGGAGCCATTTTTTATGAGTTTTAACGCTACTATAGATTACTAAACAAATATGCATTCATTTGTCCAAAGAGCCGTAGAGAAAACTGCTGATTGGTGCGAAACAAATTTTCAGCTAAATTAAACTGCAAAACTCTGTAACAAAAAAATAATAATAATAATAAGATAAGATAAGATAAGTTGTTTTTTATTGAGTCAAATAAATGGAAACGTATTTACTTTTTTAACTACATTGTACAATGTACACATTCCTTTTCAGCACATAAAGATGTACATTTTTAAGCCAAGACAACATTTGACAATCATAACAATGTAAACACGAGACATCTAAAGTATTTCTATAGCTTAGAAGTCAACCATGAATGACAGTGACAAGTGTGACTTAATTAGTGATCATTTAGATTTGGTGATCGCAGGGTAAATTCGTAGAGACTGGGGAATTAAAGAATTTGTATATCTTTTGGCCATGACTTTAAAAGGAAGACTTCGCCCTGATCGGAACCGGTCTCAGGCATCTGTGATGATGTGGGTGGGGTGTGATCTTAGGTTTTGTGATGAAGTGGGTGGGGTGTGATCTTAGGTACCTGTAATGAAGTGGTTGGGATGCGATCTTAGGTTTCTGTGATGAAGTGGGTGGATGGGATCTTAGATTTCTGTGATGAAGTGGGTGGGATGTGATCTCAGGTATCTGTGATGAAGTGGGTGGGACATGATCTTAGGTTTCTGTGATGAAGTGGTTGGGATGTGATCTCAGGTATCTGTGATGAAGGGGGTGGGGT
Source organism: Lymnaea stagnalis (assembly GCA_964033795.1). Taxonomy (NCBI): domain Eukaryota; kingdom Metazoa; phylum Mollusca; class Gastropoda; family Lymnaeidae; genus Lymnaea; species Lymnaea stagnalis. The sequence continues at coordinate 439,624 of CAXITT010000175.1, forward strand.
GTGATCTTAGGTTTCTGTGATGAAGTGGTTGGGATGTGATCTCAGGTATCTGTGATGAAGTGGTTGGGATGGGATCTTAGATTTCTGTGATGAAGTGGGTGGGATGGGATCTTGGATTTCTGTGATAAAGTGGGTGGGATGTGATCTTAGGTATCTGTGATGAAGTGGGTGGGATGTGATCTCAGGTATCTGTGATGAAGGGGGTGGGATGTGATCTTAGGTTTCTGTGATGAAGTGGTTGGGATGTGATCTCAGGTATCTGTGATGAAGGGGGTAGGATGTGATCTTAGGTTTCTGTGATGAAGTGGTTGGGATGTGATCTCAGGTTTCTGTGATGAAGTGGTTGTGATGTGATCTCAGGTATCTGTGATGAAGTGGTTGGGATGTGATCTCATGTATCTGTGATGAAGGGGGTGGGATGTGATCTCAGGTTTCTGTGATGAAGTGGTTGTGATGTGATCTCAGGTATCTGTGATGAAGTGGTTGTGATGTGATCTCAGGTATCTGTGATGAAGTGGTTGGGATGTGATCTTAGATATCTGTGATGAAATGGTTGGGATGTGATCTCATGTATCTGTGATGAAGTGGTTACGATGTGATCTCAGGTATCTGTGATGAAGTGGTTGGGATGTGATCTTAGGTTTCTTTGATGAAGTGGGTGGGATGGAATCTCAGATTTCTGTGATGAAGTTGGTGGGATGTGATCTCAGGTATCTGTGATGAAGTGGTTTGGATGGGATCTTAGATTTTTTGTGATGAAGTGGTTGGGATGGGATCTTAGATTTCTGTGATGAAGTGGTTGAGATGTGATCTTTGGTATCTGTGATGAAATGGTTGGGATGTGATCTCAGGTATCTATGATGAAGTGGTTGGGATGTGATCTTAGGTTTCTGTGATGAAGTGGTTGGGATGTGATCTTAGGTTTCTGTGATGAAGTGGGTGGGATGTGATCTTAGGTTTCTGTGATGAAGTGGGTGGGATGTGATCTTAGGTTTCTGTGATTAAGTGGGTGGGATGTGTTCTTAGGTATCTGTGATGAAGTGGGCGGGGCGTGACCTTAGGTATCTGTGATGAAGTAGTTAGGATGTGATCTTAGGTATCTGTGATGAAGTGGTTGGGATGCAATCTTAAGTTTCTGTGATGAAGTGGTTGGGATGTGATCTTAGGTATCTGTGATGAAGTGGCTGGGATATTATCTCAGGTATCTGTGATGAAGTGGGTGGAATGTGATCTTAGGTTTCTGTGATGAAGTGGTTGGGATGTGATCTCAGGTTTCTGTGATGAAGTGGTTGGGATGTGATCTCAGGTATCTGTGGTGAAGGGGGTGGGATGCTTGATCCAAAATATGTTTAGATTTACGAGAACATTTTCCTCAAATAGTTCCTCAGGTGCAGGTTGTTTAGTTTGTGTGATGTTACCCATCGCTGTCCTTGCTGTGAATTCTGTGTACATTCAACGAATAGGACCGGCTGATGATACTGAGTAGCCAAATTCAGCGTGTGCGTATGATAACTTAGTTCTGTAATAGAATTCAATAACTGTAATGTAAGTCAACACTAATTACATAAATGAAACCAAGGGCTTAACGGAATGTAGGCTAGGAGGGTATCGTCATGATGATGATTTAAATCAGCATTTCTCAACCTGGTTGTCGCGATCCCTTTATAGGTCGAACGACCTTTACACAGGGGTCACCTAAGACCATCAGAAAACACATATTTATGAAGTAGCAACAAAGACAATTTTATGGTTGGGGGTCACCAAAACTTGAGGAACTGTATTAAAGGGTCCCGGCATTAGGAAGGTTGAGAACTATTGATCTAAATAGTTATTAAAATAATATTCGTATGTTAGTATTTTAAAAAATGAACACTGCTACCAGCCAGCGACAAGCAAAATAACATGTTTGATTTTTATTATATGGCTAAGGGCAGTGGTTCTACTGTCCGACTCCTCTGGTGTCACTTGACAAAATACCAAGGGTCGTTTGAGAATTTCAGAAATTTGAGTGAGGGTTGGGGTTGTGTGTAAAATGTGGATTTTTTTATATTTTGAATTTTCAAAATCCTTCAACTTGATGTCTTTTTGATCTCTTTTGTCCTATACATGCACTTTCCACTTCTCCCCATTGGTCCTATACATTCACTTTTCACTTCTCCACATTGGTTCTATACATGCACTTATCACTTCTCTCCATTGGTTCTATTACATGCCTTGGAAAAGGGGGGGGGGGAAGGCTGAAAATTTGATTGAATGTGTTGTTATCTGCAATGAGTCTATATGCTAAGTTTCGTCTCGATAGGTTGACGGGAAGTGGGTCAATTTGCCGTAAGAAGATTTTTCTACGCACCCATCCAGAAAGAAACACATGAACAAAATCGAAGTTATATAAAGTATTATTAAAAAAAAACACTTGTTTTTTTCTATAGGTTAAATTGCACAGATAATTGTTAAGATAACAGTTTGACGTCATGGGGAATAAAGGGGAACTCCCTCAGCTAATTCATGGTATCGATTGCTTGAGACTAGCGAACATCACAACGTGGCGCCACTCGTCCACAATTCATCATTTAGTAGCTTGGTGGTTGGCTTTAAAACTAATCCAATGGTCCGGGTAGATTTACAGGCTCCAGATATTCGTCGATAATCCGGACGTGGAAAAATACGGAGCTGCTTGTATCCGAATTGAGGAGTGATTTATAGTGGACGTATTCGCATTTTTCAACATGTCTCAAACTACGGTTGCATGTCTCACATTAGTGTCGCATGTATCCAATCAGGGTTGCACCGATCAATAAACAGGTGATCGGTAATCGGCCTAATCGGTCGTTTTGGGGACAATTAATCGTCTCATCCCGCTTACTGAAAATGCTCTCTAGATATGATAAGAACTTCTAGATAACTTCAATAATGTAACCAAATTAGGTACCAAATTCAGTAATCTCATGAATCTCACATACTTTTAAAATGACATCATTGTCTATTTTTTTTTGGTCTTTGTGTGACGTCGTTACTGTTGAATGATGACGCCACATAACATTGACATTAGGATTTGTTCCTGAGCTGTCCAGACTTTGTTAGCGCTGAAATGGACGTAACTAAAACGACCTCCTCCAATGGTTTCTATGGTTACACATGTACTGTCATTTGTTAGCCGTTACCACTGCACTAGCACGATACATACCATGGTAATTTTTGTTTGTAACAACCCTGTTATTTAGATTGCTCACAAAATCAGTTTGATACATTGTTTGCTTGTACGTATACATCGCTGCCTTGACTTAAAACAAATTGTGCGGTCCACTCAAATGGTCAAGATGATTTTTTTAGCTTTTTGTTTGTTTAAATTGTTTTTGGACGTAGATAAGGGCGAACTCTAAGGTTATATCTTTTTCAAGATGTGTGTGTGTATTATGGCCCTTCTACTTGTCTGTGACTAGGATACTAGAGAAACATATACCCGCGGCTCAGCGACGATTTCTCTCCATTGTACCAGTACACATTTTGAGGGTGCCTTTTTGGAAAACTCAATGATTAACTTTTTTTGTCCTTTTAAAGGCAAATTATTTCGAATTTTATTTAAGATTGAAATAAATTATTTTACAAAAAAACAATCTTATTATTTATTAGGACGGGTGCCATTTCCCCAGGATGGTGCTTAGTCCAAAATTTATGGTGAGAACATTTGAATGACTTCACCCATAGAATGACTCGACCCTTGGAATAACTCGACCCTTGGAATGAATCGACCCTTGGAATGTATCGAACCTTGGAATGACTCGACTCTTGGAATGACTCGACCTTTGGAATGACTCGACCCTTGGAATGACTTGACCCTTGGAATGACTCGACTCTTGGAATGGCTCGACCCTTGGAATGACTTGACCTGCGGAATGATTTGACCTGCGGAATGACTCGATCCTTGGAATGACTCGACCCTTTGAATGACTCGATCATTGGAATGACTCGACCATTGGAATGACTCGACCTTCGGAATGACTTGATCCTTGGAATGACTCGACCCTTGGAATGACTGGACCCTTGGAATCACTTCACCATTGGAATGACTTCACCCTTGAAATGTCTTCACTCTTGGTGTAAGTGAGTCTTTCCAACGGTGGCTCATGCGCCCAACAGGGAGGGGGGCAATTTTAGGGGATCTATTTACTTTAACATCTGAAAAGTGGTGGGGAGGGCATTTTCAGACTGGACAGGTTGGACATTAATCCTAATTAGAACCCCAGGTGAGACGAAGAAGGTTGAGAAACACTTGTTTAAAAGCGATTTCACTGACAAGTTCTAGCCACGTGACTGGTCAGTGAACAATGAACATCAGCTGTGCAGGTGAGTGTCTGATTGTCATAGTGGTGGTCAGAGGTTCGTGTCCTGGTCTAGACGCAAAGTTCAAATGTTTGGGATACAGAGTAGCGGAAGCTCATTCTACTTAGCACGGTTAGATTCATTAGAATGTAGTAACATTACTCACTGTTACCCAAATAATAGCATTATAATATCATTGGGATCGGTTATTAAATGTTAGGAATGAAACTAAGAAAGTTCTGAGCAGAGAATTTAAGTAGGCCATTAGTGTCTGATGAAGTGTGGGTATGGAAATTGTCCTTTGCTGCAGACATAACTAGTCATTTAAATTTTCTGAACCTAAAACTACAAGGAGAGGAAAATCTAGTTTCTGATCTATACACCCACCTAAAGGCCTTCAGATCCAAATTCGTCTTGTTTTTTGGAACAAGTACAGGCCAGCAACTTGACACACTTTCAATAGGGGACGGTCTTCATGGCTGAAGCAACAGCGGAGTTCCCCACGTCATTTGCATGTGAGATCATCAAAGACCCCCAGCTGCAGTGTCAGCAGCGGTTTTCTGACTTGGATTTAAAGGCAGAAGATGTTAGACTTTTTCTAAACCAATTTGAAGCAGATGTGGCCAGTCGCCCAGATGAACTGCACCTGGAGGTCATTGAGTTGCAAGCAAATGACCTACTTAGGGACAAGTAAAAAGAAGGACCGGTGGGTTTTTAACTACTTTTCGCCCAAGGAAGACTTTCCTAATGTCAAAACATTTGCATCAATGTACCTTTCAATCTTTGGAACAACATGCCGGTGTGAACAAACATTTTCAAGAATGAAATACGTGAAGAACAATTTGAGAACAATTTTGTCCGATGATCATCTCAGGTCTGTATTTTATTAGGGACATCAAATCTAAATCCAGAAATGACTGCTAATCACTGCTATTTTGGCATCAAGGAAGCTATTTCACCATTCTCACTAATACAGGTGTTCATGTGTCGTGTATCGATGTGTTATTGAATAATAACTGAATGAAATAAAAATACATACATGATTAAAAACAACATCCATGTTTTGATTCTTTTTTATTTGGACCTCAAGTGTGTAATCGGCCCCCGAACTGCTGTTTGATAGTTAATGCGGCCCTCGGGCTGAAAAGTTTGGAGACCCCTGATCTAGAGAATGGTCTGACTGACACAAAGGTCTCTACCATGAGAATGGTCAGATTGACCCAAAGGTCTTCAGCTAGAGAATAGAGAATGGTCTGACCGACACAAAGATGTTTATCTAGAAAATTGTCTGACTAACACAAAGATCTAACTGTAGATAATGATCTGGCTTCCCTATAAATGTGTGCAAATTTGCAAGTGCGCTGTGAGTACAGACAATGCTCAGCATTCCTACACCATCCCCACACATCCCCCATGCACCCCACACATCCCCACACAGCTCGAGTGGTGGGCTCTCCAGGGAAGCCAAACAATTTTCACCAGTGCAAAATATCGCTTGACGGTGTCAATAGAAAATTCACGCCTGGGGAGGTGTGGAAAAAAAGGGGGTGGGGGGGCATCTCTCTTTATTATGAACATCGGTGGGTTGGACATTCCAGGATATTCTCTGGAGTATTTTGACAGTTACGATTCTAGACTCTGCTTCACATATCACCCAGATCATGTCAATGGTGCATGTATTGACTACAGGCGACACGTCAATAGCGAAGAAATGTTATCACCGGTAGCCCTACTATCACCGGTAGCCCTACTATCACCGGTAGCCCTACTATCCCTGGTAGTCCTTTTATCTCTGGTAGCTCTTCTTTCTCTGGTAGTCCTTCTATCTCTGGTAGCCCTTCTATCACTGGAAAACCTTCTATCTCTGATAGCCCTTCTATCACTGGAAAACCTTCTATCTCTGATAGCCCTTCTATCCCTGGTAGCCCTTCTATCCCTGGTAGTCTTTCTATCACTGTTGCCTTTCTATCTCAGATATCCCTACCATCTCCGGTATCCCATCTCTCACTGGTAGTCCTTTTATGTCTGGTAGCCCTTCTATCTCTGGTAGCCCTTGTATGACTTGTAGCCCCTCTAACGCTGGTAGTCCTGTGATCCCCAGTAGTCCAGCTAAGCTGGTAGCCCTCTTATTGCTTGTAGCCTTTTTAATCCCTGATAGCCCTACTATCTCTTGTAGCCCTTCTATCCCTGGTTGCCCTACTATCCATGGTAGTCCTTCTCTCTCTGGTAGCCCTTCTTTCCCTGGTAGCCCTGCGATCCTTGGTGGTCCAGCTAAACTGGTAATCCTCTTGTTTATTGTAGCCTTTGTATCCCTTGTAGGCCTGCTATCCCTTGTAGCCGTGCTATCTCAGGTAGCCTTACTATCTCTGTTATCCATTGTGCCCGGACTCCCCTGGCAGCTCTTCAAAACTATTTGAAATAAGATTCTTGACCTGAATTCTATTGACCATGCTTTGCATTTTCCATTGGAGACGAATGAATACTGCTTGAGTTTTCTACTGTGTTCTTTTCTTTGTTGTATTTTCATTTCTATTGTTGGCTGATGAAGGCTTTATGCCGAAACGTCCTTGTTTTTTGTCCTGTTACCTTATTTCAAGCTTCCACATGCCTCGTTTCACTATTTCATTCTTTTGCATTTTCCAATAAGGCTTGTTATTTTCATGGCGAACATTTATTAATAGAATGGCTTCCCCAAGCAGCCAACATCCGGGCATTCCGCTCGGACTGTCCCTCAACCCAGTTCGATACTTCTACATAAATTTGAGTCAGCGAAGTGGACCTTGACCCAGACAAGCGTTTCCCAAACTTTTTATGTTGGAAACACACTCTCTAGCCTAGTGTTTCCCAAACTTCTTATGTTGGAGACACACTCTCTAGCCCAGTGTTTCCCAAACTTCTTATGTTGGAGACACACTCTCTAGCCCAGAGTTTCCAAAACTTCTCATGTTGGAGACACACTCTCTAGCCCAGTGTTTCCCAAACTTCTCATGTTGGAGACACACTCTCTAGCCCAGTGTTTCCCAAACTTCTTATGTTGGAGACACACTCTCTAGCCTAGAGTTTCCCAAATTTCTTATGTTGCAGACACATGCTCTAGCCCAGTGTTTCCCAAACTTCTTAGGTTGGAGACACACTCTCTAACCAGTGTTTCCCAAACTCTTTATTATAATTATTTTCTTAATAACTTTGTCAATGTCCTATCATCTTTCGGCCCGCACAAGCTTTTCATAGCGTATTACAGCCCGCTTTACATTTTGAGTTGTGCAGGAGGCCGGCCATAGCACGATGTTGATACACCGCAATTATTTTCTACTTCAACTTGCATGATGGTGTTTATTTTATTCCAATAGGTCAGCAAGGTCATGGCGACATGCCAGTTGTGTGCCCAAAGTTTGTATTGAATGAGACCATAAAATTCATTTTGTTGATTTTCATTTTTAAAATGTAACAATTTCCCTCAAGTCGTATACACGACTAGCCCCCCCCCCCCCCCCCCCCCCCCCCCCCCCCCCCCCCCCCCCCCCCCCCCACCCACCCATTGCCTTATTTCTTCACAGATATTTGCAAATAATCTTGGTCTACTTCTAGTATAAATGACCATTAGCCCAACTTTATACATGACTTCTCTTAATTCGTTTCCAGTATCTTTTTTCTTTTTTTTTTTAAAGTCTTAAAACAAATCGTGAACGCCAGTGTGGCATGTTTTCACCCGACACGCCTGCACCCTGCAGGTGACACGCTACTGTGTCGCGACTTACAGTTTGGAAAGCACTGTCCTAGAGCAAAGATTTGTTTACAAACTCTATTTTACGAGAGTGATCTGTCTGACAGGGGCACGTTCCTATCATAGCGTGCAGGGAGAGACATCAAACTAAGCTAATAGCCGCCATTACATCCAGGCAGATCAGTGCCGGCGTGTTGGCGCCAAAACATCAGCACCTCGGACAAACACGACCAAATCTTTTTTTTATCTATCTAATCACAGGGGACGACAGAGTCACACAGAATACATTTAAAAAACTCATTATCTGCCAGACAATGTGCACATAAATGAAATGCTTATAGACAAAGTGCACATTAATGAAATGCTTATAGACAATGTGCACATATATCAAATGCTTATAGACAATGACCACACAAATCAAATGCTTAAAGTCTCCTTAAATAGTCCAGGAAAGTGTCGCACTGCTATGTTGACCATATTGTAGAGACATTACTCAAGTATAAAGCGATGTCATTTAACTTTTAATTTATCTCTAAGGCATGGGGATTTCACTGATATGTAGTTGCTTGTAGGTTTATCTGCCATTAGTTGCATGTAGGTTTATCTGCCATTAGTTGCATATAAGTTTATCTGCCATTAATAGGTTGTAGGTTTATCTGCCATTAGTTGCATATAAGTTTATCTGCCATTAATAGGTTGTAGGTTTATCTGCCATTAGTTGCATATAAGTTTATCTGCCATTAGTTGCTTGTAGGTTTATCTGCCATTAGTTGCATATAGGTTTATCTGCCATTAGTTGCTTGTAGGTTTATCTGCCATTAGTTGCTTGTAGGTTTATCTGCCATTAGTTGTATGTAGGTTTATCTGCCATTAGTTGTATGTAGGTTTATCTGCCATTAGTTGCATATAGGTTTATCTGCCATTAGTTGCTTGTAGGTTTATCTGCCATTAGTTGCTTGTAGGTTTATCTGCCATTAGTTGATTGTAGGTTTATCTGCCATTAGTAGCATATAGGTTTATCTGCCATTAGTTGCATGCAGGTTTATCTGCCATTAGTTGCATATAGGTTTATCTGCCATTAGTTGCTTGTAGGTTTATCTGCCATTAGTAGCATATAGGTTTATCTGCCATTAGTTGGTTGTAGGTTTATCTTCCATTAGTTGCATATAGGTTTATCTGCCATTAGTTGCATGTAGGTTTATCTGCCATTAGTTGCATATAGGTTTATCTGCCATTAGTTGCTTGTAGGTTTATCTGCCATTAGTAGCATATAGGTTTATCTGCCATTAGTTGGTTGTAGGTTTATCTTCCATTAGTTGCATATAGGTTTATCTGCCATTAGTTGCATGTAGGTTTATCTGCCATTAGTTGCATATAGGTTTATCTGCCATTAGTTGCTTGTAGGTTTATCTGCCATTAGTTGCATGTTGGTTTATCTGCCATTAGTTGCTTGTTGGTTTATCTGCCATTAGTTGCTTGTTGGTTTATCTGCCATTAGTTGCATGTAGGTTTATCTGCCAGTAGTTACTTGTAGGTTTATCTGCCATTAGTTGCATGTTGGTTTATCTGCCATTAGTTGCATGTTGGTTTATCTGCCATTAGTTGCATGTAGGTTTATCTGCCATTAGTTGCTTGTTGGTTTATCTGCCATTAGTTGTATGTAGGTTTATCTGCCATTAGTTGCTTGTTGGTTTATCTGCCATTAGTTGCATGTAGGTTTATCTGCCATTAGTTGCTTGTTGGTTTATCTGCCATTAGTTGTATGTAGGTTTATCTGCCATTAGTTGCTTGTTGGTTTATCTGCCATTAGTTGCATGTAGGTTTATCTGCACTTAGTTGCTTTGTAAGTTTATCTGCCATTAGTTGCATATAAGTTTATCTGCCATTAGTTGCATATAAGTTTATCTGCCATTAGTTGCATGTAGGTTTATCTGCCATTAGTTGCTTGTTGGTTTATCTGCCATTAGTTGCTTTGTAAGTTTATCCGCCATTAGTTGCTTGTAGGTTTATCTGCCATGACATATTCATTCCACGGTACAAACTCTGCAGTTATCCGAAAAGGCCGATCTCAATATACAAAAAAAGTGACACCTGGGTGAACCAAACCATCCGCCCCCACCCCTTTCCACGTCACTCGCATAGGTGTAACTAGAGTGTTGGCGCTGTGGAACAAGTTTCATTCCCACGCCCTCCCAACCACCAATATTTTCATCCACATGAAATATCAAAGCCCATTTCGTCGCCCCCGCTTGCCTGGAGCCCGGTTTTGTCTGCCCCATCTACCCCCTTTTAGCTACGCCTTTGGTCACTGGAACTGCCCACCTGAAAATCTGACGAGCCCCCCCCCCCCCCCCCCCCCCCCCCCCCCCCACCAAATTGCCTGAAAGGACCATTGATACTTTGAAAAGTAATGATGTGGACTTTTCTTTTTTTTACACATCATTTTAGTTTACAGGTGCCACAAAAGTGAATGTCATCACGTGGTCCCAAAAGTCAGGCTTTGAGTGAAGTAAACATGATTAATGTCTGAACACCGAAGCCTACCCGATGGACACAGGTAGCGTTGTCAGTGCTATCAGACCACACAACTGCATGTCACATTCTTAGCATTTAAACAATTATCGTTTTAAAATAGATGGGGGTCTGCTTTTTAAAATAAGGCCAAGATTTCGGTTAACACAGTCCAACGTTCGTTAACCTGGGGCGGTAAATGCAGCCAGTAGTTATTTACCCGATGGCAAACACCAAAAGTAGAATCAAGGTACAGAGAGAATACTCGAGGGAGTTCCCAGTTAATCAGGGCTTCAGACAATGAGACTCACTATCATGTATCCTGTTTAACATCATGGTAGAAAAAGTTATTAAAAGCATACACGTGAGCACCAGTGGGGCCATAACAAGCTACTTCCAGAGAGGTATTACAGATCAACAACCATCAGGAACTTTATATAGCCAGCTATTGGAGTACCTGGCGTACGCAGAAGACATAGCTCTACTGGGCAGAAACAGAAATGACATAACTAAAGCATTCAGGGAACTTGAAAATGCCCCATTCAAGGCTGGTCTTGATGTAAATGAGGCGAAGACAAAATATATGAAAATGTCACGAAACTGCCACGCTGATGACAACATCAAATATAGACAACCACACATTTGAGGGAGTGGCTACATTCAAATATCTAGGGGCAACTATTAACGAACACAATGAAATAATATCGGAGGTGAAAGAAAGGATAACAGCAGGCAACCGTTCCTAGTTCAGTCTACAAAAGCTACTGGGAAGCCAAAAACTCTCTCAGGGGGAACAAAGAAGAAAATATTCACCACTATCATAAAACCAGTAATAACCTACGCTAGTGACACTTGGTCCCATACCTGAAAAGCAGAGAAACTTCTCAATACATGGGAGAGGAAAATAAATGATCTTAGCCACCAAACACGACATTCTTAGCTCCGAAACACGACATTTTTATCCAGCAAACACGACATTCTTAGCTCCCAAACACATTTTTATCCAGCAAACACGACATTCTTAGTTCCCAAACACGACATTCTTAGCCACCAAACACGACATTCTTAGCTTCCAAACACGACATTTGTATCCAGCAAACACGACATTCTTAGTTCCCAAACATGACATTCTTAGCCATCAAACACGACATTCTCACCCACCAAACACGACATTCGCACCCACCAAACACGACATTTTTATCCAGCAAACACGACATTCTTAGTTCTCAAATACGACATTCTTAGCCACCAAACACGACATTCTTAGCAACCAAACACGACATTCTCACCCACCAAACATGACATTCTCACCCACCAAACACGACATTCTCACCCACCAAACACGACATTCTCACCCACCAAACACGACATTCTTAGCCACGATACACGACATTCTTAGCCACCACACACGACCTTCCTACAAAACACTTCCGTTGTTGATGACCGTCTTTTGAAATGTTTACGACTCGTTTCCCTAACCATTTGCTTTTCTCCCCGAAGTCTAGAACCTGTCAGGTCTGAAGTTGACCATCGGTACCTGTCAGGTCTGAAGTTGACCATCGGAACCTGTCAGGTCTGGAGTTGATCATCGGAACCTGTCAGGTCTGGAGTTGACCATCGGTACCTGTCAGGTCTGAAGTTGACCATCGGTACCTGTCAGGTCTGGACTTGACCATCTGTACTTTACATTACGTCATTACAAGTACATTCAGCAGATGCACATCTGTACTATACATAAAGTCATTACAAAATACATTGAGCAGATGCCCCTTTGTACTATACATAACGTCATTACAAATACATTGAGCAGATGCCCCTTTGTACTATACATAACGTCATTACAAATACATTGAGCAGATGCCCCTCTGTACTATACATAACGTCTTAACAAGTACATTTAAGATCAAATGAAGTCCACCTACGCCCCCCCCCCCCCCCAAAAAAAAAAAAAAAATTATGAAAAAGAAATCCTAGTAATATATTGCTCNCCCCTTTGTACTATACATAACGTCATTACAAATACATTGAGCAGATGCCCCTCTGTACTATACATAACGTCTTAACAAGTACATTTAAGATCAAATGAAGTCCCCCTACGCCCCCCCCCCCCAAAAAAAAAATAATTGGATCTCCTGTTGAGAAGCCCCTGGGACAATGCCTCATTTGCCTTATTAATAGTTTAATTCGGTACCGGCTTAATATATTATTCATGAAAACAACAATGCACTGGATGTATTTGGACCTGTAGTGTCGGCCATGGCTCTGGCCCATTTCTTAACTTCCTCTATCTGCTCGCTGTATTCAGACTAGGACTGAGTGGGGTGATGACCCCGTAACCCGGAAATGCCAAGTATTACACACCCGTAAATACCCGGAACCATTCTCTCAAACGGAATCGGGCCTGGCGGCTAAAAATGAAGTGCAATTTTTGTATACAGTTGTTTTTATGTTGGTTTAAAGAAAATACAAACTCCTACCAACCAGCGACCTGGAGCAAGTCACGCATATATCGCAGCTCCGCTCCCTCTTAGATTTTTTGTATGTTAGGTTTATATGCCAAAAGTGTTATGAGCCCTTGAATCTTTGAACTTGAATAATGCACGTGTGGCCGCCACTGGTTATTTAGATGCAGTTCACTTGCCCCACATTGCCTGGAACACAGCTCTTTTACTTTAATTGACTCGGTTCAGCCGGGTAATGTCTCAAAATACCCGGACCCGGTACCCAGACAAAAGCACGGCCCTAATTCAGACAAACCAATTCAGTTGACCAAGAAATTCTTCCCTTCGTCAAGTTCCGTAGCAAAGACGTCACATACTGGCCTTTTCAAGAAAGGACAAACATTGGGCTACGCTACTTAGGACGCAAACACTGGCTTCCGTCAAAGATGACAATCATAGTGATGGCAAACATAAGCCTACGCTAGAGATGACAAACATAAGCCTACGCTAGAGATGACAAACATAAGCCTACGCTAAAGATTGCAAACATAAGCCTACGCTAAAGATTGCAAACATAAGCCTACGCTAGAGATGACAAACATAAGCCTACGCTAAAGATTGCAAACATAAGCCTACGCTAAAGATGACAAACATAAGCCTACGCTAAAGATTGCAAACATAAGCCTACGCTAAAGATTGCAAACATAAGCCTACGCTAAAGATGACAAACATAAGCCTACGCTAGAGATGACAAACATAAGCCTACGCTAAAGATGACAAACATAAGCCTACGCTAAAGATGACAAACATAAGCCTACGCTAAAGATGACAAACATAAGCCTACGCTAGAGATGACAAACATAAGCCTACGCTAAAGATGACAAACATAAGCCTACGCTAAAGATGACAAACATAAGCCTACGCTAAAGATGACAAACATAAGCCTACGCTAAAGATGACAAACATAAGCCTACGCTAGATATTACAAACATAAGCCTACGCTAAAGATTGCAAACATAAGCCTACGCTAAAGATTGCAAACATAAGCCTACGCTAAAGATGACAAACATAAGCCTACGCTAAAGATGACAAACATAAGCCTACACTAAAGATTGCAAACATAAGCCTACGCTAAAGATGACAAACATAAGCCTACGCTAGAGATGACAAACATAAGCCTACGCTAGAGATGACAAACATAAGCCTACGCTAAAGATGACAAACATAAGCCTACGCTAAAGATGACAAACATAAGCCTACGCTAAAGATGACAAACATAAGCCTACGCTAAAGATGACAAACATTAGCCCACGCAAAAGATAACAAATATTGACCTACGCTAGAGAGGACAAACGTTGGCTTACGTTAAAAATGACAAAAATTGGCCTACGCCAGTGATGACAAACAATGGCCTACTCTAGAGAAGACATACAGTTGGTCTACGCATAGTGATAACAAACATAGGCCTACAGTAGTGATGACAACTAGAATAGTGATGACAAACATAGGCCTACGCTAGAGATGACAAGTACAATAGTGATGACAAACATAGGCCTACGCTAGAGATGACAAGCACAATAGTGATGACAAACATAGGCCTACGCTAGAGATGACAACTACAATAGTGATGACGACTACAATAGAGATGACAACTACAATAGTGATGACGACTACAATAGTGATGACAACTACAATAGTGATGACATCTACAATAGTGACGACAACTACAATAGTGATGACGACTACAATAGTGATGACGACTACAATAGTGATGACAACTACAATAGTGATGACGACTACAATAGTGATAACAACTACAATAGTGATGACAAACTTTGGCCAACGTTAGAGACGAGCAGACGATGTTAAACTCAATTGTGAGATAGAACGTGCGCATGAAACAACCTCGCCTGGTTAATTATGTACGTCTCGAGACTCTGGCTAACGTGGGTGGGGGGGGGGGGGGAAAGAGGGGGGAGGCGGTTGGGTCTGTGGGCTTAACATATAAAGGGTTTCTCATTGACCGGTTGTTGTTTTTTTCGTATCCCAAAATTATGTACGTCTCGAGACTCTGGCTAACGTGGGTGGGGGGGGGGGGGAGAAAGAGGGGGGAGGCGGTTGGGTCTGTGGGCTTAACATATAAAGGGTTTCTCATTGACCGGTTGTTGTTTTTTGCGTATCCCAACTGTCATCCTGTGAAATTAAAAATAGCTTATAAATGGAATTAAACTTGACAAAAGTGTTTGATTTTTTGCTTGAGAGGTTGGTCGCTTGTTGCTTCATGTCCCCTTACTTACCCCGAGTAGTTGATAACTGGCTCCTGAAATAGCTTTTAAGCCAGCGGTTCTCAACATGTGGGTCGCGACCCCTTGGGAGGGGGGGGGCGCACGACACTTTTACAAGAGTAGCCTAAGACCATTGGAAAACACATAAACTCTACAGTTATGAAGTAGCAATGAAAATAATTAAATGGCTTGGGGTCACCACAACATGAGGAACTGTATTAAAGGGTCGCGGCATTGGGAGGGTTGAGGACCACTGTCTTAAGCAAACTCGGATGTGACCGTCTGTAGAAGAATCTTGACACTTTGTATGACGTTTGCATTACTTTTCAAGTCACAAATTCTAGTTTGAAATCCTTCACGAATTATATGGAAGCAAATTCTTCTAACAACTTGTAACTAGGGGCTGTTTAAAATAGAAAACAATCAGAAATCAAAATATTGGGCCCTCAAATATGAAAAAAACAACAATAAAAAACAAAATTCTCTATGCAACATTATCACAATCGCTACAAGATGGCACTGATTTCATTAACTAAAAATTCCCCGATAACTGCGCCAAATGAGACTCTTCAAATACCGCAAGAGCGTTTGGTGAGTAATAATCTTTTCTTTGTCTCAAACTAAAATGACAAAGATAAAAGTCCTTATCTCACGCATTCATATTCTGGAAGTTCTTTCAATTAAATTTCAGAAGAAAGGACCTTCTAGACATCGAAGACGCCAATGGCCACCTATATTAATTTCAGGCGCAACAAGGACATTCTGTCCTCAATGACATTGTCAGGTTTTGTTCAGCGACCCGTTCACCGGCAACGACTTCGCACATACACAAGCTGATGTTTTTTTTAACTTTAAACGCACTATTGCAGACAAAATGCTTTGAGATAAAAAGCTTGTGATCTTCTATTAACTCGTGGACATATTTAATGCCACCACTACTCACACCACTGGCAGCTACAACATTTCAGGTTTTAGTTTAATAACTTTCAATCTTTTTTTAATGAACGGCATTCACTGCGTGCGTGACAAAGCACGGCTGTTCCAGAGTTGCCGTCCATTATGTTGAGAACATTTCCGGATTAACGCAGATCTCATCATGGCGTGTCGTCTGGTTCACATCCTCCGGCCCCGTTGTTGACCCACCATGAACTTTTGGCGATTTATCTCTGAAACTTATTTTTGAAGCTGGCGTTGATCGTTCTTTTTTTTTAAAAAAAGACGTGATTTATAAGTCTTGCTATATATTATATACAATAAACCTGTAAACTACTAGGTAATATAGAGTTAATTTGCTCTGAACGGGGTTTGGGGGGGGGGGGGGGGGGACCCCCCAAAAAAAGATTAAAAATTTTTTTGGAGAATTTTTTAAAAATTTGGAACTAGATTAATGTTTACAGTTTCCATTCAGACGCTACTTTTGACGGAGATTTAAAATTAAAATCAAAATCTAACCTTTTCCGGATGTTATTTCAAAGAAATTTCGGATTCCTACAGCCTACATGTTTCATGATGTAACTGCTAAATATCAGTTTACATAAGCCATATACCGACCGAGTGAAATGTATTTACTGATTTCGGCCGAAACCGAAACGAATCCAAAATTCAACAATAGCTTCGGCCGAAACCGAAATCAAACGATTGACGAGACTTTGGCCAAAACCGAAAGATTTATTACGAAACTCGCTCGTGCATACGTTCTGCATACGTCAAAAAAAATGATTGGGGGGTGGGGGGAAGGGAATAATCGATAGTTTGTTCTTTTTATAAAAAAATGAGATGATCGTTAATTTTAATCGATAAACATCTATTGAACACTTTGGCTTTTAATGTTTGAATTAAAAATAAATTTAAAGTTGTTTAAATATATTTTAAAATTATACGGTAAGAGAAAACCCTAACTTTATTCTCACAAGCCAGTTATATGCATGACTATATCTTCACAAGCCAAATGTTATATACAGGACTATAGCTTCACTAACCACATGTTATATACAGAACTGCATCTTCACTAACCACGTGCTATATACATGACTATATCTTCACAAACCAAATGTTATATACAGGACTGCATCTTCACTAATCACGTGCTATATACATGACTATATCTTCACTAACCACATGTTATATACATAACTATATCTTCACTAACCACATGTTATATGCATGACTATATCTTCACTAACCACATGTTATATACATAACTATATCTTCACTAACCACATGTTATATGCATGACTATATCTTCACTAACCACATGTTATATACATGACTATATCTTCACTAACCACATGTTATTTACAGGACTATATCTTCACTAACCACAAGTTATAAACAGGACAATATCTTCATTAACCACATGTTATATACAGGACTATCCGCTCACTAATCACAAGTTATAAACAGGACAATATCTTCATTAACCACATGTTATATACAGGACTATCCGCTCACTAATCACATATGTACATGACTATATTCTCACGCCTCACATATACAGGCCATAATACTCACCTGTCCATAATAATAAGAACACGTTCTCAGTACTAATGACACAATCAGATCATATCAGACGTCATAAACCATTCTCACCATTAACACAACGTTCTCATGACCCACTTCTAACATAACCTGATTCTCACGGTTTAGTATATTTCACTTGGCTCCGTCTCACTGTTCAGAACACTTCACTTGGCTCCGTCTCACTGTTCAGTACATTTCACTTGGCTCCGTCTCAATGTTCAGTATATTTCACTTGGCTCCGTCTTATTGTTCAGTACATTTCACTTGGCCCCATCTCACTGTTCAGTACATTTCACTTGGCCCCATCTCACTGTTCAGGACACTTCACTTGGCTCCGTCTCACTGTTCAGTACATTTCACTTGGCTCCGTCTCAATGTTCAGTACATTTCACTTGGCTCAACCACCACGAGGAATCTATTAAAACACTAAATTGTGCTTATAAAAATATTTTTCAAAATATACATTTCATTTAATGTTTCTGATTGAGATTTACTTGTAATCTTTCATGTAGTTCAAACTTATTAAATGTTTGTTTGTCTCATTATTATTATTATTATTATTTTTGAATTGGCTATCATTAGCTTAGTTGAAAAAATGTGCACAATCTTTGCTATATCTCGACCACTCACATATTGGCTTAGTTTCTGTCTGACGTTTGATGTCTGCCTTGTGGTAAGTCTGTGGTATCCAGACGCAGTAGTCCATGGGCATTTCGTGATATCGGCTGTCACCTTTTACTTGACTAAAATTATAGTTTGTTACATGATGCTGATCAAAGGCCGACCGAATTTTGGTTTCGACGCTATACATTGCCACTTTATCACTTTCAGCGTAGTTTCAGTTTCTGTCGGAACATAAAAGTTAACTTAATGTTAATTTTCGGTTTCGGCCAAAAGTGATTGAGGCTTTTGGTTTTCCACCATAAGTCAGACTGTCATTCTGTCTGTCTGTCTGCCGGTCGGAAATCCGACGGTCGCTAATGCTCGTCGCATTAATGTCATCGTCTGCTATGTATGTGACTAATCCTCAGCGAGCGCTGCTCACGGGTGCATGATGGCCTACTTCTTCAATATTTCCAAAAATTTCAATTAGGTTATTTGAATTGGCCAGACCAATTTTTTTTTTAAACATATGCTATGCTTTGGATCTATACCAAATATGTCTAGGTATCGTTGTAATTGTATGTCGAAAGCAAAGGGCGCCCAAGAGTCTGTTTAACAGGAATTTTGCCCCAAGCAAAATTTTCCCTTGCCACAGGACTTTAAAATACATATATAACAATATAACAACTTTAAATTCGTTTTAATTGAAATGGTGAAAGCCAATGTATACATTAGATGTTTATTTATTAAAATTTGCGATAATCTCATTTTTGCCCCCTTAAATAATAAACTGTTACAGTACCTCCGACTGCATATTTTGTCATCGGAACCGGGAATCTGTCATTGAGTTATGTCTTTTTGTTACACGCCTGTCTTGACTAACATAATGTACCACTAGCGGTACATTTAACACAGCTTGAGAGTCGCTGCTCTAAAACACATCAGATCTCTTGTAAATTATAAAACATTAGCTAAAGATTTTTTTCCTCAGCTCTTTGAACATTTAATAATCTCATCTACATCCCAAGCCATCCAATAATGGGCCCACGTCTGCCTCCATGCCCCCCCTCCCCCCAATTTTTTTTTTTTTTTTTAAATAAAAAAATACATACGCCACTATATCCTGGCATTAATCCATCAATCCATCAATCTACCACTGGCCGGTTAAATTAAAGAATTTACTTTTTTTTTTTGAACAGGTAATTGCTGGTAATAAAACTTGGGAAGCAGGAAGACCCAGACACTCTGACAACACCGGCTCAACGGTTCTTAAATTGATGCCCGTGAATCCTACGGCTTGGCTTAATAAAGAAATCAGTTTCTAGTGAATATTTTTAAGAAGGTAGCATCTGAATCTTCACCTTAATTTTGAATGTATTATTACATCCGTAGGTGGAGCCGAATGTATGTGTATGTTTTGTGTGATGGTCTGGTATGTTTCAAATGTAAGTGTGGCGCATTAAAGTTAAAGTATATGCGGACTTTTCTAAACTCATTTGAGCCATTCTCAAATATAGATGATGAACTGGTCGTTTAGACGAGAGCTACGTAACAGGTGTACTGAGAGGATGTTTGGTGTGCAACAGGTGTACTGAGAGGATGTTTGGTGTGCAACAGGTGTACTGAGAGGATGTTTGGTGTGCAACAGGTGTACTGAGAGGATGTTTGGTGTGCAACAGGTGTACTGAGAGGATGTTTGATGTGCAACAGGTGTACTGAGAGGATGTTTGGTGTGCAACAGGTGTACTGAGAGGATGTTTGATGTATAAAAGGTGTACTGAGAGGAAGTGTGCAACCAGGTCTAATCTAGATGCATCCAATATATGCATCATCCTATCTATGCAGCATCCTATCTATGCAACATCGTATATATTCAGCAACCTATATCATCCTATATATGCAGCAACCTATATCATCCTATATATGCAGCAACCTATATCATCCTATATATGCAGCAACCTATATCATCCTATATATGCAGCAACCTATATCCTCCTATATATGCAGCAACCTATATCATCCTATATATGCAGCAACCTATATCATCCTATATATGCAGCAACCTATATCATCCTATATATGCAGCAACCTATATCATCCTATATATGCAGCAACATTTATCATCCTATATATTCAGCAACCTATATCATCCTATATATTCAGCAACCTATACAGTGACCAGACCGGGATAATGCAATCTGGAAACTGATATATCAATATATATCGCAGATTACACGCCAGCCATCTATTTTTAGCCGTAACCATCCCCCCCCCACACACAGATTTCAATTTTGTAGCAACGTAAAATTGATTATTACCGTATTAAGACACATTGCACTAAACAATCACACCTGTCTACGGTAATCAAATCTTGCACTCTAAGCACGAACTATTATTTAACGCCAACGTTTCGTGGAAGTGTTCGGTTATCCGAAAACAAAAGTTACGCGCGCCACTACCGGCCAAATTAGTGCGGAAAATCGACGCTCTATAGAATTGTGATGTTCAGTACCAAAGATATATCAGCCAGCACTGGGTTATATAAATTTCACGTATGAACTTTGAACTCCAATATTTCGTACATTTTGTTTACGTGTGGTATGCTGCGGGATTCTGGGTAGGGCCAAGTTGTGCGGAGCGAGACGAAAGGCTGCAGAGGTCTGTGTTGTACTAGGTTGATTTGAGACTCCCTGTAGATACAATTACGATTGAACACGGGTTACTTTAGGTGGGAAGTTTTGTTGAAATTATCGGAAGTGTTTTGACAAACATCTGAGAGAACATCACTAGTGCGTGATCAGTTTTAAACCAATTTGAGATAGAAGGGTGAGCTATGTGATAAGTGACTAGTAGTTGGTGCGATGGTCACCGTCGAGAAAGCTTAATCCCACCAGTAAGAAAATTTATCTTATCATTTAAATCATCAAGAAATCTTAATCACGTGATCAAGACACTTCATCTGACACTAACATCCCCAAGAAAACCTAATCATTTCACCCAGAAATTTTATTTTCCAAATCATCAAGAAATCTTCATTAAGAGGTTCGTTATTTCCAGCCAACTGGTTTAGCTATCGGTCCTTAATCCAATGTGTGTCATACAGTGCATCATTACCTTATACTAAAAATTAGACACTCAGTGAAGACACATGCATTATTTGTGGACTCGGACTAACAGTTGAGGTTGTAGATGAATTCCATTAATGCTGTGCTACAGCAGGGGTGGAGCCACTAGTTTGGAACTATGGCTTGATATTATCTATTCAAATACGACAATCCAATTTTACAATGTAAAAAAAAAAGAGATTTTTGACATGACTGCCGGTGCTGGAGATTTTTGACATGACTGCCGGTGCTGGAGATTTTTTACATGACTGCCGGTGCTGGAGATTTTTGACATGACTGCCGGTGCTGGAGATTTTTGACATGACTGCCGGTGCTGGAGATTTTTGACATGACTGCCGGTGCTGGAGATTTTTCAGTCATGCTCTTTGTATTTTTCTGTATTATTTTCTCTAATTCTTTTTCTCCCATCTCTCTCTCTGAATCTCCTCTCTTTGCTTCACGCTATGAACTTAGTTTTCCTATAGAAGTACACTCAAACAAAGGTTAAGACAGTACTACTGTTGCATAGTGACGTTGCGTTTGCCAAAAGTTAAGAAATGGGCATCAGCAAGTGGAAAATTAAGTCAATAATACCAAAATGTCAGATATTTCTAAAAACATTTAAACTTTATTTCATCTTCGTCAACTTTTCTTTTATATATTTTTGTTCTTTCTCCTACAGTTAATAAGTATGACCACGATAATCTCTGGCCTGAGCTAGCGAATTCAACCACCAACTTGTTCATCCCACCGGACCAAGGTGGTCAAACACAGGCCGCTCTCTGCCATGGGCTGCAGACCCAGCAAGCAGGCGACCAGCAAGGTCAGGGCCATCGAGCACAAGGAAGACCCTCGCTGCCTGTGCAGTCCGAGAAAGGTCAGGAAAAATCACAAGTGCAGCGACGGATCCAGCACGAGCAGCAAACGGGTTTCCGGTGGCATCAAATCCGGCAGCAAGAAGCACAGCTTCAGCAGCGGGCACAAGCCCCGTGCGGCCAAAAGCGCCGACACGGACTTCCCTGCTTTCTCCACCACCACGGCGGTCTACAGGAAGAGTGCTTCTAAGACATCCAAGATCACTCTGCGCTTATCGTGCGACGGCTCCACACTGGAGATTGAACAGTGCGACTACGATCTGGAGAGGGCGTACGGCGAGACGGCACCTAAGCCGAGACCGTGGAGCAGCGCCCCGAATTTAAGCCGGCTGCGTGATGGGAAGGCGCGGCTGTTCAGAGACTCGTACCTCCCCATGAAGCATTCCAAGTCCGCTTGGTCGCCTAGTGTGACGAGCACGGCTTCCGGTTCCAGAGACTGCAAGGTCAGAGTCCCCGTGTTTATTAACACGACGGAGGAGCGCATGAGCAGCAAATCTCTGGCCAACACCGGCAGCCACCGGTCCTCAAACGCATCCCAAACCGGCAGCTGCTCCTCTCGCCAGAGGGGAAGCACGGGGAAGACGGCCCTGCCCAGAACCTACTCCAGAAAAGACGGCTCCGGCGTGGCCTACATGGGTCTGAGCGACGCCAACAGGTCGCTGACTTTTCATGAGGGTCAGTGCAGTCCGGTAAACAAGGCCACGGGCGGGTCACGTGCTAGTATCAAAGAATGTGGCGGGGGCATTTCAAAGATGCGAGCTTATGGGAATTCCACTGAGGCACGATCAGGAGCGATGCACATGACAGCTAGTTGCACGCTCGAAAATATGATGAACGATCTCGAGTGCTCGCTGACAATATCGCAACGTCCGGCCTACTCGTCGTGTTGGAAGGAGGGAAATCAGCCCCATTTGCCGTGTTCGCTGGTGCCAAACCAGCCAAATTTTTCAATAGATGAGATAACAGCCCATGAACTGAAGGCTGTTTCCTCTGCGAGATACGTGATAGAGACATCGTCGGATGATTCGTTCAATTCTGAAAATTCTTCGGAATTCGAGCAAATTCCCGTGAACGTAATCTCATCATTCATCGCCCCCGCCTCTGGCAACACGGCGTGCTGCGAGACAGACAGCAATGATAACCCGATAGGAGTTAGCTCTGACATCCATTACCTCAGCGACTCCCAGGAGGCACGATGGTCGCGGGAGGGCGACGCCAGGGAATGCTTCCTTTTAGCCCACCAAACAAATTTGAACCACGACTCGTGTTTAAAAAACGGCCTGCGCCATTTGCAGTTTGAGAAGCTTCCTTGTGCCAACGCGAAAAGCACGAAGCTTTTCAAAAATTCGATCGAAGCCAACCCTTACTCGCGGTCCGAGGAGCCTGTCTCGTATGATCCCTCGCACTTCTGGGCCAAAGCTCATCGAATGGATGGTGCCGACTCGTACCCTCATCAAAACTCGCCATATCTTGCCTCCCCAATCGATACCAACAGCATCTTAACGTTCGTCACGCTGGGATGCCCTCTCTCGAATGAAATGCCAAACGTCTTATGTTCACCCGAGGACGAGTTGACGCTGAGTCTGTTCCCGCCCCAGCACAACATGATGTATCCTTATGATGGTGTTTGCAATCCTTATGATGGTGTTTGCCATCCTTATGATGGTGTTGGCAATACTTATGGAGGTGTTTGTAAGCCTTACGATGGTGTTTGCATTCATGATGATAGTGTTCTGAATAACTGCGTTGAGGACCATCGATCACATTCGAATCCCATAAATACGCCCATGGACACAGACCGTCACACGAGAAGTGTTCAATGTCATTTATGCAGGAGTCATCGCGCAGCAGATGATGACGCTCCGATTGATAGCGTGAGTCATTTTCTCATCGGTGGTTCTCAAGCTAGCGTTGTGAACCACGGTCGTGTCCCGGTGTCTTCGCTGGATCACGGCAAGGATGCCATTTCGTCTCGAACCATTGATCTAGGGCCAGTGGTTGAAGCCCCTATCACTGAATTATCCCCGAACGACTTAAGTCACGTCTCGTCAATGAGTTGTGTAGAGCACGAGACGAGTAGTCAGTTCAACTGTCCTGGCTTAAACGTGTTCGTCTCTACCGAGGAGACGCTGTATCTCCAAAATCTCTCCATGAGTGAAACCACCCAGGGCGGACACTTTACATCCCCGTCCGAATCAAGCAATTCGAATGAAACTTCTGAGTCGAGCAATTCCGAATCAAGCAATTCAGACGAGACCATATCGACGATCGAACGGCACGGCAGAGAATCGCCGCGCCAATCCGAGTGTTTCAGTTCACAGCATTGCTCGGTGTTCAGTCATGCCCCGGGGAGCGACTCGTCTTTCTCCGCAGAGTATGTTTACTGTAATTCTAATGTAAATGTCGAAAATGGGAACACCAACGACCGTCGCTTGATCGATGCTGAATGTTTAACAGTGGGCTCACGCTGGGGGTCAGCCGGTCAGGTAAAGTGTTCCGCAACAAGCGAAGATAGCGATCATCGTTCCGCTGTTGGAGAAATAAAGGAAGCTGAAACACCAGACAGATTTGACGCGAATGGTCACCCTTGGGCCGATGAATACGGGGGTCGATACGACGACAAGCAATCCAACAGCAATCACTCCTCCAGCTCAGCAGAAACGATTCAAATCATTCACTGCAAATCGATTACGTCCTATGACGGACACCAACGTGACGCGGATCGTGACGACTCTAACGAGAAAGCCGATTACCTGGTCGAACTTCTTAAGGACGATCCATCACAAAAACCTCCAACCCGTCACGTAGAGTCGCGATTTTCTTACGATTTCGACTACAACCGTGAAAGAGAGACAGATACCATATCGGTCTCTGATGCGTCGGACTGCGAAATTAGCCCATTGGTCTACAAGTACCTGGGGGGCAAAGAGTCTTGGAGCACAGTGACGCGCTCTGTACTGCGTGGCGCGTCAGACGAAAATGACGCCGCGTCTTCGGCGCTGACGAGTATGCAAAGTGTGAGGCTCGACATCCTACAAGGTCATTTAGCACGCCTCGATCCACAAATCCCATCCCAGCACGAGTCGCACAGTGTTCATCGGGGGACAGACGACAATGACGTCCCGGTCGCGTGCCTCTCGCCGGTTTTAGAGGAAAGCTTCACTGAGGACGAGCCTTGGCGGGGTATCAAGGGGATAGTCCTCGATAACTCACTTTTGCCCTGCAC
Source organism: Lymnaea stagnalis (assembly GCA_964033795.1). NCBI lineage: Eukaryota > Metazoa > Mollusca > Gastropoda > Lymnaeidae > Lymnaea > Lymnaea stagnalis. The sequence goes on from CAXITT010000175.1 coordinate 465,233, forward strand.
AGGACTAAGCAACGCTATCGCGAGGGGTGAAATTACAAATAGAGAATATCTCGTTAGCCTCGTGCCTAATGAACTTCATTGGATATGCCATGGGCATGATGAAGAAGGAGATAAACGGCTCGGAGAAACCGCTTTGCAATTACGCGGAGATATTTTGGCCAAAAATATAAATGAGGTGGCGTCCCATCTGCAGGCCCCACCAGGAAACCCTCCTGAGGCGAACAGGAATGTGAGACTGGACATTAAGAAAAAAGACACGGAAAACCCCTCGCACACCCTGTCCACGTGTTGCACATCGGACTCAACGTTACCTCCCTGCGTCCTTACCTCCTCGAGTGGGTCGTTAACCGAGAACCCCTGGGGTCCCCCGGCCCCCGCCCCTACAGCCGAACGGGAGCAATTGCATTTCAAGGAAACCTTACGATCGATCAATGTGCTCATTTCCGGCCTCGGGCGTCCTCGCAGAAATTCGGAGCATCTTCAGAATAGGGGCGGTATCGACCCGCGTCAAGAGACCCACTTAAACAGGGATAACATCCCAGGCACCCCTGTAACCCCACTGCGTCGTTCGAATGGGGGCGAGGATATGTCCGGCTGTGCATGCATGTCCAAGTGCTCATCAAACAACCGCGCGGACACGGATCGACAGGAGGGTTGCATGCGCGCCGGTGAGGATACCATTCCCGGTGATTGCACGGCCACGGCTCGCCACCAATCCTCTTCTAATGGCGTCTCCTCGTGCCTAATCGAATCCGCCCACACGGCCTCCGGTATTTTCCACTCTGAGAATATTTTGCGCGGCACGTTTAGTTGGCCTAATTCGGGCTTAGCTGGTGATGGCCTCATAAGAAGAGACGAAAGTGCTCAGACGAAAATAGCTCCGGATTGCTCTCTTCTTTCAGCGCGTCAAAGATTCTTTGGTAAAATGTGCTCTGATCGGTGTGAAATAAGTGAGCTGCTCTATACAACTCAGACATCACAGGAGTCCATAGACGCACTACTCCATACATCACACACATCACAGGAGTCCATAGACGCACAACTCCATACATCACAGACATCACAAGAGTCCACAGACGCACAACTCCATATATCACACACATCACAGGAGTCCATAGATACGCAAACATGCATGAGTTATCTCAATACAGCTGCAGTTTCTTGTATCTGTCCATCTGACCACACTTCGGCCTCTCTTGTTGAACAACCATCGAACATTGAGAATATTGATCAGATTACGGTCGTGACCTTTGACCTTTATCCTGGCATCTCACGAGATTTAAAGTCGTGTCATGAATGTGACTTTACCCAAGGGGCGGAACTTGAAACCCACAACGTTACCACGGATGAACGTGGCACGGCCCCTGTCTCCCGGGATGACCCCACCTCAGACATCACGTCGCACCAGTCAACCCCCACTGGCCACCAAATACATCGTTCTAAAGCAGTAGATGAAGACATTCGAGTTAATGATCCGGTTGCTTTCAAAGCTCAGACATCCACTCACACCTCTATTGATGACACGAGACAAGCCTTAGGGCAACCCAGTCAGTGCGATGTGCTGAAAGCTTCCGAAGGAATCAGCCTTGCTAATCGCCCTAACCCCAACAACAACAACAACAACATATCGCATTTACTTTTGTACTCCTCACAGCCATCGTGTACTTTGGCCCTGCAGCACGGTATCGATCCCAGCGACCCTGGTCCGCCATGTTGTCCCGTTTCCGCCCACAGCAGTAGTAGGCCATCAAAAGACCCTTGCGCGTCTCTCCCCTCTAATTCACCGACTCCGTCTTCATCACCGGCCGGCAGCGGTTCGGTCGGGACATCAAGTTTAAACAATTCACGGCTATTTATCGACCATGCCGGCGTCGACAGCGTCAACAAGCCGACAGCACCCAATCAAGAAAGCCAACAGCAAAATGAAGAAACCGAACGAGTGCCTGGCAAAAACGTTCTTTCATTAGTGCGCTATTTTGAGAAGGTTCCGTTTGCGCACAGGGAAACGAAATAATAAGGCAAATTACAATTTTAAAAAAAAAAAATGTTTAAAAAAAGAAACTTTTTCACAGTTCTGTTGGATGTAAGATTTGAATACAACTATTTTTTTAACATTTATTTATGCAATCTCTTTCAAGGTGTGGTTCATGTTTGTATGGTTGAATGGGGAAGAAGAAACATAATGGGGTGAAAGAATTGAATGGTTATAAATGGAATTCAGACCGTGTCATTTCTGTCAAACAAACATACTGTATCATTGAAAAGATGCCAAAGTCATATGTAAACGATTTAATACGTTGTCCAGAATATGATGAGTTTTACATGTTGCTACGTGGTATTTTGATTGAACCTTCCTTGGGCTTAAAACTGTCCAGCCTGCAACTCTAAGGAATGTGTTTACTTAAAGTCTTTACTCTGTCTAGTTTAAAAACTCTGTGAATGGGTGATAAAAACATGTCTGTCTGGGTCTAAGGCAGGAAAAAGATGTCATTCTTTAGTGAGAAGGCGAGTTGCTAAGACGAACCACGGCGTCAGTCATCAAGGCCGTGGAAAAACTAAAGTCCATACCAAAACTACAGCAGTTACCTCTAGGGGCCAGAATCCTCGTCTGGGCAGTAACCCGGGGCTTACTTGGGATTTACGGGTAAACTGATAGTTGAAATATCCAGGTCATTTGCGCTACATAAAATCCTTTCCTTGGGGGTCGATGTCAGACTGTCTGCGACTGAGACGGCCAAAGTTTTATTTCCTCGTGAGTTGGCTTGGACTTTTAACGGAGTTCGTTGTTCAACTCAAATTTCAAACGAATTAACATGCTGCTGTCAGCTGTGTACTTCATGGTACAGCTCGTACGCCTTAATCGGTAACTAGGCAACGGAAACATTTTGTATGACGTCGATCATGTTGCTGACAAATGACTTTACAGAGACATTCTTGGCGCCCTAGTTAGTTAAAAACCATGTCACTTTGACAGCAGTCACTACACAACCTTTAATGCCACTGTCAAGTCTAGACCCAGTCACTACACAACATTTAATGCCACTGTCAAGTCTAGACCCAGTCACTACACAACCTTTAATGCCACTGTCAAGTCTAGACCCAGTCACTACACAACCTTTAATGCCACTGTCAAGTCTAGACCCAGTCACTACACAACCTTTAATGCCACTGTCAAGTCTAGACCCAGCCACTACACAACCTTTAATGCCACTGTCAAGTCTAGACTCAGTCACTACAAAACCTTTAATGCCACTGTCAAGTCTAGACCCAGTCACTACACAACATTTAATGTCACTGTCAAGTCTAGACCCAGTCCCTACACAATTTTTAATGTCACTGTCAAGTCTAGACCCAGTCACTACACAATTTTTAATGTCACTGTCAAGTCTAGACCCAGTCACTACACAACCTTTAATGTCACTGTCAAGTCTAGACCCAGTCACTACACAACCTTTAATGTCACTGTCAAGTCTAGACCCAGTCACTACACAATTTTTAATGTCACTGTCAAGTCTAGACCCAGTCACTACACAACCTTTAATGTCACTGTCAAGTCTAGACCCAGTCACTAGACAAACGCGGAGCCTCACCAAATTAAACACGAAGAATGGACAATGATAATCCTTCGTGTTTCAAACATCCATGGCTTTGATTACCATGTAAGCCAAGGTCACTAAGGCATGATCCCTAACCGTGGCTTTGATTACCATGTAAGCCAAGGTCACTAAGGCATGATCCCTAACCGTGGCTTTGATTACCATGTAAGCCAAGGTCACTAAGGCCTGATCCCTAACCGTGGCTTTGATTACCATGTAAGCCAAGGTCACTAAGGCATGATCCCTAACCGTGGCTTTGATTACCATGTAAGATAAGGTCACTAAGGCATGATCCCTAACCGTGGCTTTGATTACCATGTAAGACAAGGTCACTAAGGCATGATCCCTAAACGAAAGTGATAATCATAGAAAACATGAATAAACGGGGAACTAATCAATGCAGATTTGCAGCTACCACACACCACAGTCGTCTGTTATCATTTTCTCCCCTACACCAGTTCCCAAACATTTCTTTTCAGGGAGAAGGGGGAGGGAAGTCTCAACTTTCCTTGTCGGGATTATCCGTGAGTTAAACAAAACCCAAGTTTATTGCCCCTGGTTAAATTGGACAGGGGCCGCTTAGACCCACGAGAAAATTAATTTCTCCCCAATCATTTTTTTTTTCTCTTCCTATACATGTCACTCTGAGAAAGAAAGAAGCCTTGAAATATTGTTAATGTTCATGGTTGATTAGGATGCACACCGCATATTTCACAGCCCCTACAGATAAAGAGACACATAGATGCTTCCCAGTGTGCACGCATATTAAGACTTGCATTGAACTGTAGGAATAACAGCCAATCATTTTCTTTAATTCCTCCCCCCCCCCCTCCCACCCATCCCCCTTTTTTACGGGTTGTGTTATGAAAGGGGTTAATCTAGCGAGGAAAAACCAAAGAAAGAACAAAATTTATTTTAACGATTCAGTAATCTCTACATCTCATATTTTGATGAGACACCTCCGCAGAAACTGATTCATGAATTATTTATTTCGTTTTCTCAGAATTAAGGAGACCTATTTTTAACTAAAGCCTAATGAACTAATTCTGGAAGGATAAATGGGTTGGTCTGCGATAAGGCTTACAGCGAGATGACCGAGACACAAACAATGTGTATAAATAAAACAATCATAACATGTTAAGCTTTAATATCATGAATACACAAAATACAAAATCAAACGTTTTGGCAAATGCCTTCATCAGTATATAACAAACAAAAAAAACACATTCATATAAGTATAAATCATACATTAAATTTACATTATATATATATATATATATATATAGATATATAGATATAATTGGATTGTTTACCACCTGGTTCACTTGGCGTAATGTGACAAACTGGTTTTTTATGATTCTCGTAATGTTCGCCACAACAGCGGATGTCTGTGAACTACATAACTAAACCTGGTTTCAATGATGTGGCCGTTTAATAAGAATGGTCTTTATTGGGGTTAGTGATTACGGTTTGAAAAAAAAACACGTTAGAATACAGAAGTAATGATAAACTGTGACTCTAGAAGATTTTTTTTTAAATGATAAATCCATCTTTTCGTTACTTTTTAAATCATCTATACGGTAGGACATGTGTCCTGTTCCTTCACCAGGATGCAACACTTCCGTCTGTACGGGATGACATGTGTCCTGTTTCTTCACCTGAATGCGATTCTTCCGTCTGTACGGGATGAGATGTGTCCTGTTCCTAAAGATGAATCCATCAACCAGCCGGTCCTTCTCTCTGCGTTTTCTGCTCTGCCAATTTCTTTGCGAAAGATCCCCTCTCCTGTAATTATTTAGCTTGGGTCCTCGGGTCTGAGCCAAGTAACCAGATTTTTATCATCTGTAGTAGGGAAGAGAAGAAAAATCATTTGTGTTGTGCACCGACCCGAACCAAGCGTTAAATTGTTCTGCAGACCGGTTCATTACCCTCTAACGAAATGCTCTTTGGCTCGTGATGCAAAGGAACTTTCTCCATTCATTGATGACGTCCTGCCGTCAACACAATCACGCAAGTCCATCAGTTATCTGGTGATTTGAGACTTTGCGGAATTTTCTTTTTTTATTCCAAAACGAGAATAACAAAGTTATCTTTTTTTTATTATGCTGATTGGGATTTGCAGTCTTTAAACAGAAAATAGAGCATGTGTGTAGGATTGTTCTTATAAAAAGATAAGACATTAATTGGCTAGTTTAAAACAAAAAAACTTTTCAAATCGCCCTCTCAAATTAAATATAGGGATTATAGTGATATCACACAATACGTTCTCCAAACATCACCTTAAAATCCGTGAAAATTTCTGCTGAGGTCAGCTGATCACGTTTTCAATATTTATTTATTATTACTTTTGCTGATTTTCTTTACATTTTTAAATGGGTAAACATTTATGGTTTTACAATTTTTTCAAACTGCTTGATGAATAATGTGTGCAAGATGAAGGTTTCATTTCTTATGAAACAATTTTCTTCCTTCCATTATTAATGTTTATTGTTGTTTTCTTTTGCGTCAGCAGGGCCGCCGCCAAGGGGTGGTGAAAGGGGTGACCGCCCAAAACCCCACGCTTGAGGGGCCCCCGCACTTTTAGCCCTTTTAATATTAGATATTATTAACATAACCAGGGCCGTACTTTTTGACTCATAGTTCGTAGTTCCAATTAACATAATAGTTCGAGGTGCACGATAATTAAATGAGCAGTCTGTCCGTTTGCCATACTATCCCTCCCAAGTCCATCTAGCAGTCTGTCCGTTTGCCATACTATCCCTACCAAGTCCATCTAACAGTCTGTCCGTTTGCCATACTATCCCTCACAAGTCCATCTAGCAGTCTGTCCGTTTGTCATACTATCCCTCCCAAGTCCATCTAGCAGTCTGTCCGTTTGCCATACTATCCCTCCCAAGTCCATCTAGCAGTCTGTCCGTTTGCCAAACTATCCCTCCCAAGTCCATCTAGCAGTCTGTCCGTTTGCCAAACTATCCCTCCTAAGTCCATCTAACAGTCTGTCCGTTTGCCATACTATCCCTCCCAAGTCCATCTAGCAGTCTGTCCGTTTGCCATACTATCTCTCCCAAGTCCATCTAGCAGTCTGTCCGTTTGCCATACTATCCCTCCCAAGTCCATCTAGCAGTCTGTCCGTTTGCCATACTATCCCTCCCAAGTCCATCTAGCAGTCTGTCCGTTTGCCATACTATCCCTCCCAAGTCCATCTAGCAGTCTGTCCGTTTGCCAAACTATCCCTCCCAAGTCCATCTAGCAGTCTGTCCGTTTGCCAAACTATCCCTCCTAAGTCCATCTAACAGTCTGTCCGTTTGCCATACTATCCCTCCCAAGTCCATCTAGCAGTCTGTCCGTTTGCCATACTATCTCTCCCAAGTCCATCTAGCAGTCTGTCCGTTTGCCATACTATCCCTCCCAAGTCCATCTAGCAGTCTGTCCGTTTGCCATACTATCCCTCCCAAGTCCATCTAGCAGTCTGTCCGTTTGCCATACTATCCCTCCCAAGTCCATCTAGCAGTCTGTCCGTTTGCCATACTATCCCTCCCAAGTCCATCTAGCAGTCTGTCCGTTTGCCATACTATCCCTCCCAAGTCCATCTAGCAGTCTGTCCGTTTGCCATACTATCCCTCCCAGGTCCATCTAGCAGTCTTTCCGTTTGCCATACTATCCCTCCCAAGTCCATCTAGCAGTCTGTCCGTGTGCCATACTATCCCTCCCAAGTCCATCTAGCAGTCTGTCCGTTTGCCATACTATCCCTCCCAAGTCCATCTAGCAGTCTGTCCGTTTGCCATACTATCCCTCCCAAGTCCATCTAGCAGTCTGTCCGTTTGCCATACTATCCCTCCCAAGTCCATCTAGCAGTCTGCCTGTTTGCCATAATATCCCTCCCAAGTCCATCGCATGAAGACCTCGACGATGCAGCTTCATGCAGGCGCCATTACAAGGTCTGATTCCAGGCAATTACAAGGTCTGATTCCAGGCCATTACAAGGTCTGATTCCAGGCCATTACAAGGTCTGATTCCAGGCCATTACAAGGTCTGATTCCAGGCCATTACAAGGTCTGATTCCAGGCCATTACAAGGTCTGATTCCAGGCCATTACAAGGTCTGATTCCATCCCATTACAAGGTCTGATTCCAGGCCAGTACAAGGTCTGATTCCAGGCCATTACAAGGTCTGATTCCAGGCCATTACAAGGTCTGATTCCTTTCTAAACAAAACATAGAGGAATTACATCAGCAACGACCACTGCAAAGATGACTGCATCGAACACGAACATTGAACCGGTGTTCAAAGAACGTCGCAACAGGAAGTTTGAATATGAAAAGTATGAACACGAACTTTGTATTTGGCATGTAAGTGTACTTTGGGTGCATCAATGGGATTGAGTTGGTTCTTTCTGGTTAACTCTCCAGTTAGTTTTTAATCCACATCTGGTAGCATTTCTTTAGTAACTGCTTCATTTGATTTTTTTTTTTTGAAAATGAAATATGATGTAGACAATTGATCAGCTAATCATTCATAGAGATCTGGACGTGTCATTTAGTTCACATACTCATCCTGAAGAATTTGATTACTTATGAAAACTTTGTCAGATATCATTTCAAAAAAATCAACATGACGAAAAATGTAATTCTTTCAACTTATTGACTATATTATTTTCTTCTCTTCCTGTATCTCCCCATTTGATATTTGTCTTCAGCTAGAGGGTCGAGAGCTTCTAACATTTTAGAATAAGATCCCAATATTTTTGCTGTAGCCATAGCATGTGACACCCATCTAGTGCTGTAGCCATAACATGTGACACCCATCTAGTGCTGTAGCCATAGTGGCAATGACATTTATTGAGTGGGGTAAAATCTATGGGGGCGGTGGTTGCGCACCGTACATCCCTATGGGGGGGGGGCTGCATATGGGCGGGGAGGGGGGGCTGCACTCTGTACATCCGTATCAAACTTCTTTGTTTAAAATTTTTTTTATGTATCCCTTGTAACCCCCATACATTTGTTGACAGCGTCATCATAGGATTGACCTCTATGTTACGTCATCATAGGACTGACTGCTATATTACGTCATCTTAGCACTGACCTACACATTTAGAGTAATTTAGCCTAAAATCTCCGCACAAGAAATGTAAAACCGATTAGCCATTTCTTCCCCAGGGTGGCTTTCATTTCTTCCCCGGATGGCTTCATTTCTTCCCCAGGATGGCTTTCATTTCTTCCCCAGTATGGCTTCATTTCTTCCCCGGTATGGCTTTAATTTCTTCTCCAGTATGGCTTTCATTTCTTCCCCAGGATGGCTTCATTTCTTCCCCAGGATGGCTTTCATTTCTTCCACAGTATGGCTTCATTTCTTCCCCAGGATGGCTTTCATTTCTTCCCCAGTATGGCTTCATTTCTTCCCCGGTATGGCTTTAATTTCTTCTCCAGTATGGCTTCATTTCTTCCCCAGTATGGCTTTCATTTCTTCCCCAGGATGGCTTCATTTCTTCACCGGTATGGCTTTAATTTCTTCTCCAGTATGGCTTTCATTTCTTCCCCAGTATGGCTTTCATTTCTTCCCCAGTATGGCTTTCATTTCTTCCCCAGGATGGCTTCATTTCTTCCCCGGTATGGCTTTCATTTATTCCCCAGTATGGCTTTCATTTGTTCCCCAGGATGGCTTCATTTCTTCCCCGGTATGGCTTTCATTTATTCCCCAGTATGGCTTTCATTTCTTCCCCAGGATGGCTTCATTTCTTCCCCGGTATGGCTTTCATTTATTCCCCAGGATGGCTTTCATTTATTCCCCAGGATGGCTTTCATTTATTCCCCAGGATGGCTTTCATTTCTTCCCCAGGATGGCTTTCATTTATTCCCCAGGATGGCTTTCATTTATTCCCCAGGATGGCTTTCATTTCTTCCCCGGTATGGCTTTCATTTCTTCCCCAGGATGGCTTTCATTTATTCCCCGGTATGGCTTCATTTCTTCCCCAGGATGGCTTTCATTTATTCCCCGGTATGGCTTTCATTTCTTCCCCAGGATGGCTTTCATTTATTCCCCGGTATGGCTTTCATTTCTTCCCCAGTATGGCTTTCATTTATTCCCCGGTATGGCTTTCATTTCTTCCCCAGGATGGCTTTCATTTATTCCCCGGTATGGCTTCATTTCTTCCCCGGTATGGCTTTCATTTCTTCCCCAGGATGGCTTTCATTTATTCCCCGGTATGGCTTCATTTCTTCCCCGGTATGGCTTTCATTTATTCCCCAGGATGGCTTTCCGTTTCTGTCAATGTTTAAAGTCTTTTAATTGGTCGTCGGTTCTGAATGGTTAAGCGTCGCACGCTCCTGGCATCGGCCCTGGCATCGGCCCTGGCATCGGCCCTGGCATCGGCCCTGGCATCGGCCCTGGCATCAGCAGAGACATGCGTTTCGTTAGAATGAATGAATGTGTGACCATCAGCCTCTTTGTATGCACACAATGTTCAGTGCATTTAAGCCGGGCACAGAGTTTGGGCTACTACATGATGAGTGGAATTGTTGGATGTGCAAATGTTGTAAATAGCATTTGAATAATGAATAGCTAGAATAGAAGTCGTACTGTTGGATGTGGACTTCTTTTGTTTACATGTTTTTGTTTCCATGTACTTTTTTGACTAACGGAATGATTAGAAATGCAGTTGTTGGATGTGAGACAATCTTTCGTGTGGAATGTAACCATATGATTTGTTAGATATAGTTTTATTGTCTGTGTTTTATTGTTAGGTGTTAGGTTGTTTGATGTGCAGCGTAAAGTAAAAAGCAAAATTTAATGACGTAAGCAGAAGTTAATCAAAAACTCTCCCCCCCTCCCCCCCCCCCCCCCCCCCCCACTCATCATGTTGAAAATGAAAATGTGCGCATTTAGATCAATATAAAAAAATACAACAGGTAAGTGCAGAAAGGTGAAGAGTTATTTATTAGGCCATCTCTGTGGCTCTTCTCTCTTACGATTGACGAGTTGTATATTGAGACCGCAATGTCCACTTTGCCTAATGGCATTAGTAAAGTGTGTGTGTATATATATATGTATATATATGATTCATTTGAATGATATGTGGAGTGCTGTAGCTACTGCTGTGTTACACATTTCGACAATTCAACATGACCATGCGATAGATTTAGACGTTTAATTGTTAAGCGTTTCTTACAAAATGTAGTCTAAAATATTTCTGTATCCCGTTGAATTAATGATATTGCTGTGCAAGCTGATTTTGAAATAAATCAAATGGACTCATTTCATGAATTTCATGCAAATTTGATGCGAATCTATGAACAGATCACGAGAATGTAATGTTTATGAAATTACAGTATTATAACTTAAAAAATTGTTGTTTTGTTTTTTATTTTATTTTTAATTATTTATTGGCTTTGCAATGTTTACCAGTTAACTTAAAAAATCGCTCACAAAAAAACAAAAACAAAATGTTAAACAAAATAAAGTTTTCTTTAACAGAAAGTTCTTGACAGATGGAGGCAAAGTGAGATTATTGCTAGATGTGTATAGAAAATGTTAATCGACACAGCTCAACGGGTTATTTATAGCAATATTCTCTATCGCATAGACTAGGACTCGCTGTATAGGTGCCATTTAAGAAATCATTGTAACAATAGAGTAAATAGATCTAGTGTCATTATTTATTTGTTGGATTTCATATACAAACATTATTTCGATATATCTCTTATATCTAAATGGCCATCACTAATATGTTTGGAAATAAAATACAGGGTTGATGATAGTTACAAGTCTGATACAGGGGCATCATTTCAGGGATTTTTTCGGGGGAGGGGGGTGTATGCAAAAGAAAAACTTGGTCGGCTGGTTAAGTTGTTTATTACTGGAAGCGCCACAGAACATAGCAATTGAAATATAGCCTGCGATTTCATGGGGGTAGGCAAATGGCCACTCTGTCCTATCAAAATGACCTGCCTGGTTTGAAAAAGTCTTGAGCAATCATTTACAGTAGTTACAGTAGTTACAGAAGTTACAGTAGTTACAGAAGTTACAGTAGTTACAGAGGTCACAGTAGTTACTGTTGTTACAGAAGTTACGGTAGTTACAGAAGTTACAGTAGTTACAGAAGTAACAGTAGTTACAGTTGTTACAGAAGTTACAGTAGTTACAGTAGTTACAGAAGTTACAGAAGTTACAGTAGTTACAGTTGTTACAGTTGTTACAGAAGTTACAGTAGTTACAGTAGTTACAGTAGTTACAGAAGGTACAGTAGTTACAGTAGTTACAGAAGTTACAGTGGTTACAAAAGTTACAGAAGTTACAGTAGTTACAAAAGTTACAGAAGCTACAGTAGTTACAGATGTTACAGTAGTTACAGAAGTTACAGTAGTTACAGAAGTTACAGTAGTTACAGTAGTTACAGTAGTTACAGAAGTTACAGTAGTTACAGTAGTTACAGTTGTTACAGAAGTTACAGTAGTTACAGTAGTTACAGTAGTTACAGAAGGTACAGTAGTTACAGTAGTTACAGAAGTTACAGTGGTTACAAAAGTTACAGAAGTTACAGTAGTTACAGATGTTACAGTAGTTACAGAGGTTACAGTAGTTACAGTATTTACAGACGTGGCAGTAGTTACAGAAGTTACAGTAGTTACAGAAGTTACATTGGTTACAAAAGTTGCAGTTATTAGTGAAGTTACAGAAGTTACAGTAGTTACAGTAGTTACAGAAGTTACAGTAGATAATGTAGTGTTCACCGTCCCCAGTACTGTGTCCACCGTGCCCATTATTGTGTCTATCGCCCCCAGTACTATGTCCTACGCTTTCGCCATTGTGTCCAACGTCCCCGGCATTGTGTCCAACGTCCCCGGCATTGTGTCCAACGTCCCCGGCATTGTGTCCAACGTCCCCGGCATTGTGTCCAACGTCCCCGGCATTTTGTCCAATGTCCCCGGCAGTGTGTCCACGCTACAAATTTCCATGTAAGTGTGTGTTTGTTTTTGTGGGCTGTAAAATTTTGCACACACAAAAATTGATGCTGTAAAACTTTGCGCACAAATGTATGATTTTGCACTCGAACTAGAAACCTTAGAGGGGACATTGGCCCACCGTCCCCATCATTGTGTCCACCGTCCACAGTACTGTGTCCACCGTCCAAAGCATTGTGTCCACCGTACCCCAACATTGTGTCCACCGTCCCCAGTACTGTGTCCACCGTCCAAAGCATTGTGTCAACCGTACCCCAACAGTGTGTCCACCGTCCCCAGTATTGTGTCCACCATCCCCAGCATTGTGTCTACCATCCCCAGTGTTGTGTCCACCGTCCCCAGAATTGTGTCCACTGCCCCAGTACTGTGTCCACCGTCCCCAGCTCTGTATAAACCGCGCCCAGCATTGTGTCCACCTCCCCCAGCATTGTGTCCACCGCTCTCGCCATTGTGTCCACCGCTCTAGCCATTGTGTTCACCGTCCCCAGCATTGAGTTCACCTTCCTTAGCATTGTGTCCACTGTCCCCAGCCTTGTGTCCACCGTACCCAGCATCGTGTTCACCGTTCCCAGCATTGTGTCCACCGCCCCCAGTACTGTATCCTCCGTTCTCGCCATTGTGTCCAACCCCCCTGTACTGTGTCCTAAGGGGAGAGACTGCAATCAGGTTAGTACAAAATAAAATGAGTAAAACAGAGTAGGGTTAAATCTGAAAAATTAAACGCAACAAAACAGCGAACGTGTCGGCAGAAAGCCTTCGTCAGCGAACAAAACAACAGAAAAAACGTTATAAAAATAAGAAATAGCACTTAGCTGGTAAGTAGTATCTGTGGGCAGCAATAGAAGTGTGGGAGAAGAAAAATGAGTGAGAGTTTAAATAAGCAGCGGCGAAAAAAGGGGGGAGAAAAAAGTTCACTGTGATAGGTCAGAACGTGGAGGGGCGGAGCTAGGGTCAAGCTGTGAACAGAGACATAACATTAATCCCATCTGGCGTCAAAGTGCCGTAAGTCAGGATAAGTCTGTGTTCCAAATTGACCAACGCAACAAAACAGCGAACGTGTCGGCAGAAAGCCTTCGTCAGCGAACAAAACAACAGAAAAAACGTTATAAAAATAAGAAATAGCACTTAGCTGGTAAGTAGTATCTGTGGGCAGCAATAGAAGTGTGGGAGAAGAAAAATGAGTGAGAGTTTAAATAAGCAGCGGCGAAAAAAGGGGGGAGAAAAAAGTTCACTGTGATAGGTCAGAACGTGGAGGGGCGGAGCTAGGGTCAAGCTGTGAACAGAGACATAACATTAATCCCATCTGGCGTCAAAGTGCCGTAAGTCAGGATAAGTCTGTGTTCCAAATTGACCCGGCTGGCGGTGTTAGTGCTGGCCACAATCGCACTTATTGAAAAGTCCGCCTTGCCCCGGTGGTCGCTACTATTGAAGTGTTTGGAGACGGGACACTGTTTATCTTGTGTAATGTTTCGGAGGTGTTCGGTACACCTGTCCGAGAGACGGCGTCCAGTCTCCCCTATGTATGTCATCTGACAGCGGGTGCAGACAACAAGATAACCACTGTTTTACTCATTTTATTTTGTACTGTGTCCTCCGTTCTCGCCATTGTGTCCACCGCCCCCAGTATTGTGTCTAGAGCCCCCAATACTGGTTCTACACAAACCAAGACGACCTACGATTGAAGAGCAATCTCATTCCCCGAGACATGTTGTTTTTTAAACTCAAGATTATCCCCCCACCCCAGGGGTGACCACACCCCATGACCCTGCCTCCATTCCGTTTGAAATTGCCAAAGTAAGGATCGTTTGCTGCCGTGACGAAGAACAGACCCGATGTCAAGACGACAAACCGCTTACATAATGAAGTGACCTCAGATAGCAGGCGCGCATGGCTAAGCTTAAGTGGAATCATTTGTAGAATACTTTCATTCAGGGTTGAAAGACAAATTAGAAGATATTAGGGTCCGAAGAGTCGACAGTGACCTGTCCACAACACCACCAACAGAAGCCATCATAGAGAAAATACATAGAGCTATTCCAGTTGTACGTTAGTTTGTCAGAAAGTAGATTAAGGAGAGGAATTTCTTAAAAGATGTAATCTGACATCAGTGCATCCGTTTTTTAACAAAAAAATATAAATGAGTAATAAAAGAAATCACTCAACAAAAATGTTTTAAAATATCTCTACAAAGTTTATGGACGAAATAATGGAATACATAAAATTACAAAATAAGTACAAATAGAAACATTTCTGTGTTTATTTTTCTGGTGTGAAAAAAATTATTCAGCTCTAAAAAATTCATGAAACCTGTACGACGAAATTTAAAGATATATATAAGGCATCCTTCCGTCGTCACGAGACGATGGAGTAGCTATGTACACTTCAACAAAGGGCTCGTCACTAGGCTGATGCATGTCTCACAGGAGAATCTCGACTCCTGGTTAGATATGGCCTTCCGCATTGTGCTTTTTTTCTTTGCTTTTTTTTTGCAAGGGCTTCGTTTCGCGCATTTTCTGCTTGTTTGACTTCTTCATACTCTTGCTGTTCGCTAGCTGGAATGTTGCTTAGCACTGATCTCCCATTCGTTGATTTCTATGTTGGCTTCCTTCATGCTTATTTTGCAAATATCTATAAATCGCAGCCGTGGCCGTCCATTTAGTCTTGTCCCTTGTGGCAACT
Source organism: Lymnaea stagnalis (assembly GCA_964033795.1). Lineage (NCBI taxonomy): Eukaryota > Metazoa > Mollusca > Gastropoda > Lymnaeidae > Lymnaea > Lymnaea stagnalis. Next base: position 480,465 of record CAXITT010000175.1, read on the forward strand.
CTCTATACAGCAGCTTCTTTGGAATACTGTCTTGCTCCATTCTCCTTACCTGGCCTAATCAGCGACGGCGCCTCTTGCTAAGAGCGGAGAATAGGCTAAATAGTTTTGCACATTTTTACTGGAACTAACGAGAATGTTGGGGTGGGGATTTTTTTAACAAATATGTTTCTCCTGTCACGCCACCTTGTTCCTAATTTGGAGCCACCATGCCGTCTTTGCTGACCCTGCACCGCCTGATAACTTGGAGCCACCATGCCGTCTTTGCTGACCCTGCACCGCCTGATAACTTGGAGCCACCATGCCGTCTTTGCTGACCCTGCACCGCCTGATAACTTGGAGCCACCTTGCCGTCTTTGCAGACCCTGCACCGCCTGATAACAAACAGACCCACAGAACAAAATAATTTTTAAAAAAATGAAAACGGCCAGGGGTAAACAAATGGCGCGCATAGAATCGATTGCGCGCGAAGCCTTGGGCTGGGGGTGGGGTTCATCTTGTCTGCCAAGCCGGATCGATCTATCCTCATTCAATGCCACGGATCGATGTTGGAAACGGACGTCATTTCAGTGACACTTTAACGTTCGGATATTTCCACCCTCCCACCCCCCCCAACCCACCTTTTCCCACACGCCGCCTGAACTCGGAGGAGCAATTATCAAGAGGACATTCCTTATCTAAATGTTAGATGAGCTGTAGAGTGGCTACATGTGGGGGGTGTGGGTGAGGATGTATCACAGGAGATGGGGACATGGAGATTCGTTGTACTAGTGGTCCGGGTGAAATATTTTCGCCCAATCAATATCGAGTGCTCGATACCTCCATGTGGATAACGTGGTCTAAACCAGTGGTTCAAAACAAGGGGTGCTCACACCCCTAGAGTGAGGGGTGCATTTTCAGTAAATTGTCCAGTAAAGTTTCAAATAATTTATTAATCCAATATATATTCAAAAAAATTCATTAGACCAGTATGTATTCAAATAATACATGTATCCAGTAAATTCTCAAATACTTCATGTATCTAGAAAATGTTTAAGTCGTTCAATAACCCAGATTTTAGTTCTCCATAAACACGTCAAACTGACTCAATCCCCAATGAGGCGTGGGTTCTTAAACATTTCTAACGTAGCACCCACTTAACTTTTAATGAACTGCTGGAAATAACTTTATTGTATTGCCGATTAGGAAGCGTCGGCCACCGACCCCCTCGGCGTGTGCCGGGAAACATAACTACTGGGCACGCCCCGCGTGGGCAGACAAAGGGTGTCCTCTGTACCTGCCGTACATAAAACAGCTCCCACAGGGCTGCCGGCTGGGATATTTCGCAGTCCGAAAGTTAGGCAGAGCCAGGGTAGGGATCATGATTACAAGTTACCGCTGACGGGTATGAGGCCAGAGGCGAGGGTGGTAACCTCTAGCCGAGGATTCAAATAATGCAGCCGTGAGAACGCTGCCCCTAGGCAACCGTTTCGTCCCAGCTACAGCGTGAACTAGTCACGTTGTGGAAGCCCACTGTCAAATCCCTCTGTCCGACGCTTTCCCGGGATGGGTGGGGGAAGATATTAGGACGTAAATTTTTCCATCCAAAATCCTGAGAAAGTCGATCGAGTGCACTATTTAAACGCATAGTGTCGGATCGACCGGGTGCCTCCTGGTTGGGGCGGCCCCCAGGCGGGGTCCTGGTCGAGCGCCCAAGCGGGGGACTTGGGTGGGGGGCCCGTGTGGGGGCCGTCCTGACGAGTGGGCATCTCCAACGTGCCTCTCCGCGGCCCGATACGTCGGACCGGGGAAGGGTAATTTGGGGGGGAGGGGGCATAAGAGTCTAGACTCGCCCCGCTGACGCCATTTCTTAATGTAACATTTCATTATACCAGTATGTGTTCAAATAATTCATGTATCCAGTAAATTCTCAAATACTTCATGTATCTAGAAAATGTTTAAGTCGTTCAATAACCCAGATTTTAGTTCTACATAAACACGTCAAACTGACTCAATCCCCAGTGAGGCGTGGGTTCTTAAACATTTCTAACGTAGCACCCACTTAACTTTTAATGAACTGCTGGAAATAACTTTATTGTATACCACCAGGTGCCTTTGTCCTAATTTGGACATAATATCTTTTTTCATTTTTTTCAAAAATCACTGTGCACCACCTGGAGCAGTGTCATCATCATAGTGGCGCTACAGCGTGTGGGGCCCTGGCCTGCTCCATCACATCCTTCCCTTCGGATCGATCCATGGCTTTCCGCCGCCTCCATGTGCGAATCCCCAACTGGCGTAAATCCTTCTCTACATCGTCGATCCATCTCAGACTTGTTCGACTGGTGAGCATTCTGCACTTAGGCCACTGCCTGGATAACACTTTTGCTGCTCTATAATCCGGCATCCTTTCAATATGTCGTCTGCCCTTTTTTTAAATTTTTGCGACTATGGATAGGTCTTCGTACATTTGCTATAGCTCTTGGTTTGCACGGGTTCTCAAACAACGCATCACTTTGACAATTACCACTGAACAACATGCTGATGATGTTTGCATTGATAGATGGTCTATGCCGGTGTTTTCCAACGTGGGGCCCCACGCACCACAGGGGGCAATTTGATAGTTTAGCCGGGGGGGGGGGGGGGGGGGGGTTCGAAAATGAGCTGTCTAGAATGTGAAAATCACCGGTCTACTGTGATTTTACTTGTATTTTAAAAGGAGGATCGTAAAGTCTCAATTTAATAGAAGCGTTCGTTAAACGTGTAAAATCCGCTGATTTTAAAAGTAGTCAATAGTGTCAGTTGGCAAACAAATTATTATTAGAACGGATTCTTTTATATATATATTTGAAGAACAAAATATATTTAACAACCAACTTAAGGGAACAAATGAAACTCTTGTCGATGCAAAAGCAAAGATATTTAGTTTGAATACCTTTATTGAATTACGTCAGAAGAATATTTGCCACAAACATTTTTAAAACTTTTATTGGCTCCAAAAATGTGAAGTGACTGATACCGCTTTACTTGTTATTGTCGATCGTCTGAAAATTCTATCTGCTGATTTAAAAGAAAGATTTTCCGATTTGAAACCAATTGATTTTCCATCTTTGATGATGCAGCGAATGTGGATTTATTCGTGGATTTGTATGATATTTCAAATCTGCAGTCTCAAGAAGAACTCGAAGACATGCAAAATGATGAGTCAGTAAGAACTTTATTCAATATAAAAGGAGCGATGACATGGCTTGGTGAGGAAAAAGAAACTATATCCAAATTCAACCAAATGTGCAAGGAAACTATTGTTACCGTTTCCATCTTCAAAGTTAGCTGACTGTGGATTTCATGCCATAAATTATTTGCTAGAAAAAAAAAAATATCTGGATATAACACAACGGTAAGACTTGAGACTGAAGCTATAAGCTGAATTGGAACCTAACATAAAATCTCTTTGCCACAAGCATCAAGCACAAACATCTCACTCAATTTAAATAATAAATAACTACTAATAAATAAAAATAAGTATAGAAAAATATTTCAATAAAATTATTTCGTATTTAATTTCAGTTCCCCATTAAAAGTGTTGAAAATTGACTTACCATGCTTCCTCTACAATTTCCTAGTGATTTCTTCTTAAAACCTATCATTTAAGTTTCTTTATGGAGCAGCCCTATTTTTGAATGTTACAAATTATGTATATGATACAAAAAGGGGGGGGGTGGCATAACAATTATAGAAAGACTTAGGTTGGGCGTGGCACACAAAAATTTGGTAAACACTGGTCTCTGTTCAAGAACCCTTTTCCCAACGTTGACTTTTGTCCACACACAAATATGCATTTTCCTATGGAGACGAAATGTTACTCTGTTTTGTCTAGCTTCCTGGACGCCCTAACCTTAGCCCTTATAATCAAAGTCAATGACAAACTTGACCAACGGAAATCGAATCCCAACTTGTTGAAATACTTCAATTAAACTGTGTTTGTTGTTGGTTTCTTTTAAATGTATTTTATGAATTAAATCAGAGCCGTCGCGTAGGCCATGCAACCCCTATGGCTGCAAGGGGGCCGTGTGCGGCTGCAGGAAGCCGTGTGTGGCTTCAGGTGGTCGTGTGTGGCTTAAGGGGGCCGTGTGCGGCTGCAGGGGGCCGTGTGTGGCTGCAGGGGGCCGTGTGTGGCTGCAGGGGGCCGTGTGCGGCTGCAGGGGGCCGTGTGTGGCTGCAGGGGGCCGTGTGCGGCTGCAGGGGGCCGTGTGTGGCTGCAGGGGGGCGTGTGTGGCTGCAGGGGGCCGTGTGCGGCTGCAGGGGGCCGTGTGTGGCTGCAGGGGGCCGTGTGCGGCTGCAGGGGGCCGTGTGTGGCTGCAGGGGGGCGTGTGTGGCTGCAGGGGGCTGTGTGCAGCTGCAGGGGGCCATGTGTGGCTGCAGGGGGCCGTGTGCGGCTGCAAGGGGCCGTTTGCGGCTGCAGGGGACCGTCTGTGGCTCCAGGGGGCCATGTATGGCTGCAAGGGGCCGTGTGTGGCTACAGGGGGCCGTGTGCGGTTGCAGGTGGCCGTGTATGGCTGCAGGTGGCCGTGTATGGCTGCAGGGGGCCTCGAATAATTAAGGGGCCAAAGTTGTGATGTGGAAAAAATTAAATTAAAATGTTTTTTTTAAGCATTCAATAGCTAATTGCGTCATTAAATATCTTATTATTGCATTGAATATCTAATTATTGCATAAAATTAAAATATATAATTTTTGAATTAAGTACCAAATTATTTCATTAAATATCCAATTATTTTTAACCAGCGAGATAATATAACGGCAATTATCATGTGAATCACAAACTTTACATTTTTAAAAGAGGACAACATAAACTTGTTTTTCCCTGACGTTATACTTGCTTGTTGGTGAGTTTGGACATTTGAAATAATTGGTCTTCTTTACTGACGGTGTACTTGCTAAACTGATAGAGAATGATGCAACATGCAACTGGGGCCGAGCGAGGGGAGGTGTGTGAAGGGGGCACTTAGAGGGTGGTTGAAGGTGGAACTTAGAGGGTGTTTGAAGGTGGCTTTGAAGGTGACACATAGAGGTTGGGTGAAGGGGGCACTTAGAGGGTGTTTGAAGGTGGCACTTAGAGGGTGGTTGAAAGGGGAACTTAGTGGGTGGGTGAAGGGGGCACGTAGAGGGTGGGTGAAGGGGGCACTTAGAGGGTGTTTGAAGGTGTCACTTTGAGGGTGTTTGAAGGTGGAACTTAGAGGGTGTTTGAATGTGGCTTTGAAGGTGGCACATAGTGGTTGGGTGAAGGGGGCACTTAGAGGGTGTTTGTAGGGGGCAGTTTGAGGGTTTTGAAGGTGGCACTTAGAGGGTGTTTGAAGGTGACACTTAGAGGATGTTTGAAGGTGGCACTTAGAGGTTGGGTGAAGGGGGGCACTTAGAGGGTTTTGTAGGGGGCAGTTAGAGGGTGTTTGAAGGTGGCACTTAGATCTTGGGTGAAGGGGACTCTTAGAGGGTGGAGGGAGGAGTCATTTAGAGGGTGGGTGCCTAAATAGTCTTTAGATGTGCACTTAATAGTGAATTCAACAATGAAATCTCTTGTATATCACAAGCAGAAGATGCGCAATGATCGTCTTGGTTCAGGTCCGCCCCTGGCGGCATTTCCTCTATCTATCGAGGGGCGTCATTTTCAGGATTGTTCTAGGCACGGTCTACAGCACAATGACATTCTTGTTAAGAGTTTGATTTCATAGATCTCATGCTAGACAAAAATGAAGAACTTGTTCCACTTCAGTATCAAAAAAAGTGTGGCCCCCCCCCCTCTGTTTTTATTACACACACGCGCGCGCGCACGCACACAAACAAACACACAGACACACAGGTTTCTAGTCTGTTGGTCAGATGACGAATCAATCATGTTCTAGGCACGGTCTACAGCACAATGACATTCTTTTTAAGAGTTTGATTTCATAGATCTCATGCTAGACAAAATGAAGAACTTGTTCCACTTCAGTATCAAAAAAAGTGTGTCCCCCCCCCCCTCTGTTTTTATTACACACACGCGCGCGCGCACGCACACAAACAAACACACAGACACACAGGTTTCTAGTCTGTTGGTCAGATGACGAATCAATCAACGCCTGTCAGTGTTGCAAGCGGAGATCGTAACTTCTCCAAATTGAAGCTCAGCAAAAGTTCAACAATGGCACAGGATAGGTTTTGTGGGTTGCCAGTGATAGTCACTCGGACATGAATGCATGTTCATACTGATGCCTGTTTGAACATTGATTCTGATAACACTACACGAGCCTTAAGAACGCAGTGTTTCTCTTTTTAAGTGAGCCATTCAATAATTTGAAATGATAAAGTTATATTTATGATTATATTAATTAAATTTTAAACTTTACTACGAACGCAGAAAAAACGACCCACTGTCAGTGAAGTGGGTCCCAAAACCCAACAGTGGCATGGGGCCGGTCCAAAACCTAACAGGGCGATGGGGCTGGCCCAACACCCAACAGTGGCATGGGGCCGGTCCAAAACCTAACAGGGCCATGGGGCTGGCCCAAAACCCGACAGTGGCATGGGGCCGGCCCAAAATTTAACAGTGGCAGGGGAGCTTCCAAAAGTCACGTGACATCTCTGATTAAACTTAAACAGCCATTTGAGTTTCAAACCACGTTGTCTGTGGCGTGCACTTCCGGGTGAAAGCGATTCTCTAAAGTAATTTCAACGTTTTACTACAATAGTTCTCAAAGTCGGCCGTGGCATAGCCAAGGGGTGCTGAAAAGTTTTGGAGATATTAGGGGCAGCTGAGAATCCCAAAATGGGCGCTGGAAAATCATATCAGGCATAAATAGTTAATTATAATTACTTATTCTAAAGATAATAATAATAATAATAATAATAATAATAAAGTGTATTTCAAAAACACGCTTCATCCCCAAAGGCTCGAAGCACGGTACAAGTACAAGAGTAAAAAAAAAACAAAAAAACTATAATTTACTATATTTAAAACAAACGCAACACTACAAAAACTAATTACAAGCATACAATGTCAAAGTCTTTCTACCCATTTCAACCCTGAGCAACACAGCTAATATGCATTAAATGGAAAATATGGTAGACTTCATCATGGGCTCGAAATGATCACAATGGGCCTTTCAGAGTGGAAACGAGTAAATCACTCGAGGCCCTGCTCACATGGAATTCCCGTGAATATATATGTTTGATATGAAGTTACGTTTGATACGATTATTATAAGATTTCGGGGGGGGGGGGGGGGGGGGCATAATTTGCATTTGCTTGGGGCCCAAAAATCGTATGGAGGGCTCGGAAAACAAATTCCCGTGAATATATATGTTTGATATGAAGTTACGTTTGATACGATTATTATAAGATTTCGGGGGGGGGGGGGGGGGGGCATAATTTGCATTTGCTTGGGGCCCAAAAATCGTATGGAGGGCTCTGAAAACAATAGTGGGAAAAGATTTCTGTCTTAACCCATCGGATAGTCCAGAAGGGCCTCCTCTTTAACGGAAGAGATGAAATAAGTTCCTTGCCATGCCATCAGGAAGATTGTCAGCCCTATTTAGGACTCAATAAAACTTATAATAACAAATATATTTTTTGTATCACAATGAAGGACAAAATGACAGTGGTTCACTTTAAAGGTTGTCTTATCTAGGACCGAGTGCATTAACTCTAGGACCGAGTACATTAACTCTAGGACCGAGTACATTAACATTGTCTTACCTAGTAATGTGTACATTAACATTGTCTTACCTAGGAATGTGTACATTAACATTGTCTTATCTAGGACCGAGTACATTAACATTGTCTTATTTAGGAATGTGTACATTAACATTGTCTTATCTAGGACCGAGTACATTAACATTGTCTTATCTAGGAATGTGTACATTAACATTGTCTTATCTAGTGTATTGACGAACTTGGCGTCACCTAATGAAGGCGCCTCCGTTGAGTGTATTGACGATTTTGGCGTCACCTAATGTAGACACTTATTACAAATTTACCGAAAACACCATTCCTGGTCTTGCTAACTATTTAATGTTAGAGCTTCTCGGCTGATTCGTTGACGAGACAATTCCTGAAAGCATATAATGCAGAGTCATCAACAGGGACATCACCTACTTTGCTCATTAAATCGTTGAATCATTGCGACTACGTAAAATGTTTGATCAGCACAGCTGCATAATTCGAATCACGTTTTTCACCACACGCGCCTCGTTCTCGATGCTTGGGTCACCCGAGGTGACAACCGCCAATGTAAATGTAATCGATCCACCTGTGTAATGCGTGTACGTCAACAATTTCAATACAGATTACTGTAATCGAGTTAGAGCGGAGCTTCCGGTGACGTCATTATGTGATCAATACCGCGCTGCCAGGTTAAATTATCTTCCCGAACATTTTGTTAGAGATTATTGTATTATTGTAAAAGGTCACAAAACACCGACACTCGGCAGGATTATGTAGTTCAGCGGTCCTCAACACTGCTATCGTCGGAACACCTTTATAAAATTATTAGACTTAAAGTGACTTTTTAGTGAGACATAGATTGTTGACTTAGAAAGATGGGTCCATATTATTTGGGAACTTCTGGACTTGAACGCGTACATCCAATTATCCGAATTCCATTCTAGGTCAACAATCTATGGTTTACTCGTGTCTTATATTTATGATATTAGATATAAATAAAGAACACTATTTATTCCAATTAGCACCAAAACCCTGGACACATCTCACGGTTTCTCAGAAGTGACGAATGCAGAAAGATACAACATTGAGGATGACATTTATTTTATTTTTTAAAGACAGCGGTAGAAAAAAAAGGGGGAGGGGGATAAAAACAAATGGTCTTGTTTTTTCCCCGTGTGTGTGTGTGTGTCACGTTTCTTGGTGCTGTTGGTCGGACGCTGGTTCGATAGCGTCCTGGTGAGCACTGTGAGAAACCATGATGTACCGTAACAAGGTAACGTTATGTCATGGAAGGGGCACTGGTCTATTCCCGTCGGAGAGTGCTACGGCGTGCTATTTTCACTGAGTGCATCAGACGTAAGAGCCTCAGATCCCAGAGCCTCGGGCTTGTACTTATTGTACTATTGTACCCGGGCCAAAGAAGCACAAAACGAAGGACGTAAGATACGTTCAGAAACTAATACCAATGAAAATGCATGATAACAGTATCTTGACGACACTTTTACCAGGCATTTGGAGAAGAGCTCCGGAGTAGAGTCTTTTTGCCAGGAGCTGGAGCTCTGGGGTAGAGTATTTTTGCCAGGAGCTGGAGCTCTAGATTAGAGTCTTTTTGTCAGGAGCTGTAGATCTGGAGTAGAGTCTTTTTGCCAGGAGCTGGAGCTATGGAGTAGAGTCTTTTTGCCAGGAGCTGGAGCTCTGGAGTAGAGTCTTTTTGACTGGAGCTGGAGATCTGGAGTAGAGTCTATTTGTCAGGAGCTGGAGCTCTGGAGTATAGTCTTTTTGCCAGGAGCTGGAGCTATGGAGTAGAGTCTTTTTGCCAGGAGCTGGAGCTCTGGAGTAGAGTCTTTTTGACTGGAGCTGGAGATCTGGAGTAGAGTCTATTTGTCAGGAGCTGGAGCTCTGGAGTATAGTCTTTTTGTTAGGAGCTGTCGCATACAACATGGTGATATTTTAAGTTAAAATAAGCAACTTAAGTGTTTGTAAAACTGTGTTCTCTCATCGTGATCCCCCTGCTATACTCTACTGTGTCTGGCCACATCTGAAAGTGATAGTAGATCACCACAGCTATACTCTACTGTGTCTGGCCACATCTGAAAGTGATAGTAGATCACCACAGCTATACTCTACTGTGTCTGGCCACATCTGAAAGTGATAGTAGATCACCACAGCTATACTCTACTGTGTCTGGCCACATCTGAAAGTGATAGTAGATCACCACAGCTATACTCTACTGTGTCTGGCCACATCTGAAAGTGATAGTAGATCATCACAGCTATACTCTACTGTGTCTGGCCACATCTGAAAGTGATAGTAGATCACCACAGCTATACACAGAGTCGTTTGTATTTAAGTGCTTAATAGTAATTATTTTGTTACATTGGACAATCTCTATATATTACGGTACATTGGCACAGGTGGGAAAGGTTTGTTTATTTTAAAGTTAGGGTACGGGTGCTTATGACCGGAGTTGGAGGTGGGGTCTCGGCAGAAAGTACGGACATTTTGTGAAAGCTCATTTGTATTTATGCAAAGGTGGGGGGGGGGATGTACGGGTGCAACGGGGGTGCGATATGAGCCAGACATGGAGAGTTATTTGGCTTGGAGATTTTATGAGCTAGTCATGAAGAGTTATTTGGCTTGGAGATTTCATTAGCTAGTCATGGAGAGCTATTTGGCTTGGGGTTTAAAATTAATGAGGTCGTCTGATAAAGGCATGCATGTCATATACTCTCTACACAAATCGAAGGGGTGATGACAAATAGCACAATTTCAGGATTTGACAATTTAAAATATGGCTTTCAAATTTTGTTTTTAAGATCCAAACCATTTTGGGGATACAGCTTATTAGTAACCCCCTTTTTGATTATCATCAAAAGAAAGTTTTACATTGAGATGAATTATAAAAAACATTTACGATAACTTTGCAAGAATAAAGCCTAGATTTTTTTAAAAATGCTATTATAATTGAGCTTAACAGTTGCTGTTGTACAGCGGACATTACAGTCATGACTGCGTTCAAGTCTTGAGGAAGGAATATTAAGAAAAATGTATGTGGAAGCTTGTTTAGTTTGATATTTCATCCTATATGTTGTTCCCAATATGCCATTGTTGTTGTACTGCACACTACGGTGCTAAGACCTGACTACGTTATAATTATTGCTTTCCATTATTTCGGTGTTTGAGTGTTTTTTGGTGTTTCAGTGTTTCTGTGTTATTGTTTTGGTGTTTTAATGTTTCATTGTTTTGGTATTTTAGTGTTTCATTGTTTTAGTGTTTTACCGTTTCATTGTTTTAGTGTTTTAGTGTTTCATTGTTTTAGTGCTTCATTGTTTTAGTGTTTTAGTGTTTCATTGTTTTAGTGTTTTAGTATTTCATTGTTTCAGTGTATTAGTGTTTCATTGTTTTAGTGTTTTAGTGTTTCATTGTTTTGGTGTTTTGGTGTTTCATTGTTTTAGTTTTTTTTTGTGTTTTAGTGTTTCATTGTTTTAGTGTTTCATTAAATTAATGTTTTAGAGTTTCATTGTTTTGTTTTTTTAGGTGTTTTAGTGTTTCATTGTTTTAGTTTTTTTGGTGTTTTAGTGTTTCATTGTTTTAGTTTTTTTGGTGTTTTAGTGTTTCATTAAATTAGTGTTTTAGTGTTTCATTATTTTAGTGTTTAGTGTTTCATTGTTTTAGTATTTTAGTGTTTCATTGTTTTAGTGTTTTTTTTGGTGTTTAAGTGTTTCATTGTTTTAGTGTTTCACTGTTTTAGTGTTTAATTAAATTAGTGTTTTAGTGTTTCATTGTTTTAGTTTTTTGTTGTTTTAGTGTTTCAATGTTTTGGTGTTTTAGTGTTTTATTGTTTTAGTGTTTCAGTTTTTTTGGTGTTTTAGTGTTTCAGTTTTTTTGGTGTTTTAGTGTTTCATTGTTTTAGTGTTTTGGTGTTTTAGTGTTTCATTGTTTTGGTGTTTTAGTGTTTCATTGTTTTCGTGTTTCATTGTTTTAGTGTTTCATTGTTTTAGTGTTTTAGAGTTTCATTGTTTTAGTTTTTTTTGGTGTTTTAGTGTTTCATTGTTTTAGTGTTTCATTAAATTAGTGTTTTAGAGTTTCATTGTTTTAGTGTTTTCTTGTTTCATTGTTTTAGTTTTTGAGTGTTTTCGTGTTTCATTGTTTTAGTGTTTCGTTATTTTAGTGTTTTCGTGTTTCATTGTTTTATAGTTTGTTGGTGTTTTAGTGTTTCAATGTTTTGATGTTTTAGTGTTTTATTGTTTTAGTGTTTCAGTTTTTTGGTATTTTAGTGTTTCATTGTTTTAGTGTTTCATTGTTTTAGTGTTTTGGTGTTTTAGTGTTTCATTGTTTTATTGTTTTGGTGTTTCGGGTGTTTTAGTGTTTTGGTGTTTGTGTTTTTGGTGTTTAAGTGTTTCAATGCAAAAATAGATATATATTCATGATTGATTCAATTAGTTGAAATATTGATTTTAGTTACTGTAAATGTTTTTTGAGTGCTCGCCTCCCCTAGTGTTACGCCACCGATGGCAGTCCACTCATTCGAAAACCCTATTGGGTGTTGTTGTTTGCTTGTTCTTTTTACACCAAGCCGTTTGTACCGAAGTCAATAGATTTCCTGAATATTTTTTAAAAAATATATATTCTTGCAAGTACACTTCAAGACTTAGCAATTCAATTTTTTTATGCGCAGTTAGACCTCTTTCCCCCCAAAAAGGCCGTCTATTTTTACCAGCTCCCACAACCAATACATATGTCACAATACTGCCCTTCAGATGTTCGTTATTAGGGACGGGTACAATGTCGGTATGTCTCTGTGCTAAGCTTCCCGCAACAACAACACAATCTTCAGAAAGAAAGAAAAAAACAAGACCACTCTCATTCTCAAGATGGGGTTGGCGCTCAAGCAGATCATTCTGGGTGACAGCTGCGAGACGGCTGCTATGCATAAAAACATTGTGTGGTGAAATGAAACGGGATGCGAGTGGTAATGGGAAGGAGAGGACACGACGGAGAAAAAATGTCCATGGATTGGTGTGGAACTCATTGAGACAAGATCCGCCTCTCTGAAGAGATTCTCTTTGATTCCAAAACGGTGCAGGAGAAGACATCGGAGACGGGATGTGCATGCTGTGTGACAATCCCCCTTGATTTATGCAAGGTGCGCACGATTCGGTGTTCTTTTAAAGTAGCTCTCCTTGCTAATAGCGAGGCTGGAAGTAGGGCATCATAGAAAGCGTGGCTAGAAGTAGAGCCTCACAGAAAGCGTGGCTGGAAGTAGGGTCTCATTGATAGCTTGGCTAGAAGTAGGGCCTCATAGATAGCTTGGCTGGAAGCAGGGCATCATAAATAGCTTGGCTGGAAGTAGGGCCTCATTGATAGCTTGGCTGAAAGCAGGGCATCATAGATAGCTTGGCTGGAAGTAGGACCTCATTGATAGCTTGGCTGAAAGCAGGGCATCATAGATAGCTTGGCTGGAAGTAGGACCTCATTGATAGCTTGGCTCGAAGTAGGGTCTCATTGATAGCTTGGCTGGAAATAGCGCCTAATAAATGGCTTTGCTGGAAGTAGGGCCTCATAGATAGCTTGGCTGGAAGTAGGACCAAATAGATAGCTTGGCTGGAAGCAGGGCATCATAAATAGCTTGGCTGGAAGTAGGGCCTCATTGATAGCTTGGCTGAAAGCAGGGCATCATAGATAGCTTGGCTGGAAGTAGGACCTCATTGATAGCTTGGCTGAAAGCAGGGCATCATAGATAGCTTGGCTGGAAGTAGGACCTCATTGATAGCTTGGCTCGAAGTAGGGTCTCATTGATAGCTTGGCTGGAAATAGCGCCTAATAAATGGCTTTGCTGGAAGTAGGGCCTCATAGATAGCTTGGCTGGAAGTAGGACCAAATAGATAGCTTGGCTGGAAGCAGGGCATCATAAATAGCTTGGCTGGAAGTAGGGCCTCATTGATAGCTTGGCTGAAAGCAGGGCATCATAGATAGCTTGGCTGGAAGTAGGACCTCATTGATAGCTTGGCTCGAAGTAGGGTCTCATTGATAGCTTGGCTGGAAATAGCGCCTAATAAATGGCTTTGCTGGAAGTAGGGCCTCATAGATAGCTTGGCTGGAAGTAGGACCAAATAGATAGCTTGGCTGGAAATATGGCCTCATAGATAGCTTGGCTGGAAGTAGGGCCCTGTACATAGCTTGGCTGGAAGTAGGGCCTCATTGATAGCTTGGCTGGAAGTAGCGCCTAATAAATAGCTTTGCTGGAAGTAGCGCCTAATAGCTTTGCTGGAAGTAGGGCCTCATAGATAGCTTGGCTGGAAGTAGGGCCTCATACATAGCTTGGCTGGAAGTCGGGCCTCATTGATAGCTTGGATGGAAGTATTCTGATGGATAGCTTTACTGGAAGTAGGGCCCAATAGATAGCTTGGCTGGAAGTATGGGCCTAGAAATTTGGTATGGTTTTCTTTGAAGAAGGATCAAAGCAAAATTTGTTTGTGGGTGAGGGCTTGTAGCGTGGTATAGAAAATGTGGCAAGTACCGAAGGAGATGTGTCAGTGAAAGCTAGACGGATAAGTCTAAGTGTGTGTGTATCAATTACTCGAGCTAATTGATACACCAAGCGACAAGACCAGGGATGTCCAACCCACGACAAGGGTGGCCAACACGAGGCCCGTATACAGACCGGCACGTTAAATATTGTGACTCGCCGGATGCATCACATATCAACTTTTTTCTTCATTCATCTGTGATGGTAAAGTAAATTCAGGTATACCCTAACGAGCGGCACTTTTCAAGGACGGAAAATGCCAGAGAAAAAAATAAAGGAAACAATTATCCACAAAAAAATTGAGAGAAAAAGTGAAATGACCCCCCTCACTGCCTTTGTATCTATTTAGAAGATTAAGTGTACCCTTACCATAATGCAGAAAAATGTTCAAAAGTGACGACAGCAAATTTTCTTCGCTAAATTGTGTGGATTACATTAATTTCATTAATAATTTATAAAATTAAAATGATGGCCACTTCCATCAAAAGATGTCTGCCGTGTCACAGAATCTTTAACGTCTGATGTAGGTATCTCTATTTATTGAGTTGAAGTATATGAAAATACTCTTAACAGTATTTAGTTAATAAAATATATATATATATAGCAGTGTTTTTCCTTAAAGTTGTATTCGTGTAAAACATCGCTTTTAGAACTTATTGAGACTGGGGTGGTTGGAACAGACCACTCCCATGGAATAGACCACGTCCCATGGAACAGACCACTCCCATGGAACAGACCACTCCCATGGAATAGACCACGTCCCATGGAACAGACCACTCCCATGGAATAGACCACGTCCCATAAAACAGACCACTCCCATAGCACTGACAACTCCCATGGAACAGACCAGACTCAGACCACTCCCATAGCACAGACAACTCCCATTAGATCAGAACCACTCCCATAAAACAGACAACTCCCATAGAATAGACCACTCCCATTGAACAGACCATTCCCGTTGAACAGACTATTCTAAGGTTGCCTTACAAACTTTAGTGCAAAGAGGAAATATATTAGCACCTCATTCTTATTCAGTCTTTAAATGGGCCATCGATGTATAACGCACTCGCCGAGGCTTGAGGAGGTGGTAGAACGAGTACAAAAAGGGGCGTAGAATTAATGGAACCCGGGGTGGGGCAAGATTTTTTCCTCTTCCACAAAAAAACTCTACATTTTGGCCTAAAATGTCACCCCTCATTGTAAAGAAGAAAGTACCGCTATAAAAATAAAGTTATAGTCCTCAAGACCTGATTTTCTCAAGTTTATAAAATAAATTTAAAACTGTCAGCCGTCACCCACCACACAGCTACATAGGCCTATTCTACACTTGTAGGTATAAAATCCTGCCACCCCCCAATTTTAAAAAAAAATTAAAATATAGAATAATGAAATTAGAAAATTAATAAGAATTGTCACTCTGATAAAACCTTTGTCTTAATTCTATCTTTATATTTCCACTAGTTTTATCCATCAGCCAAGTTTAATCCATGCAATGAGAACATTCTAAATCATAAGACCAAAGACAGAGGAATAAAGTTTCAAAGAAAAGTTTAATTCCAAACTGAATGAATGTTTAATGTTGTAAAGAAAAAATAAAAACCCCTCTAGTATCACTGACTGAAATAAGGAGACCTCCAAGCATTAGAGCATTGAGAGTCCAAAAAGTCAGTACATAGTTAGTGCATAGTGATAACAAAAGTAGTGATCTCTACAAAGAAATCCTCCTCAGTTTAGGTTTAAACTTAAACCCATCAACTGCTTTCAATCCATCATTGTCAATTTAAAGGCTCATTCATATATTCAAAGATTAACTTATAATTACGGATTAGAACAGTTTAAATTTATACTTGTGTTCCAGATTTAGGTTGTTTTTTTTACATACAAAAAAAAAAAAACTGAATGTATTTACATTTGAACAGCCTTGTCTCTATCATTTGGGGTTTGTATTAATTCTTTTAAACAATTACAATATTGACATAGTCCATTATTAAGTCACAAAAAATGTTAGCATGACTAAAATTAGCTATTTAAAATGTTAAATTAAAATGATTTATCAAATTATTTTCTTGAGCTATGTAATCAACATTGGATATCATGGCTGGGCCGGGTGGGGATCTGAAAACACAGAAATGCCAAGTTTGACACATTCAGACCTGACCAATGGAATGGAACCGGGTGAGGATGTTTTAAAAAAATGCTAGGTACATTTTTTTAAACAAAATATTTTTTACATTGGTTTAAGGAAAATAAGATTACAGCCAAAACCAGACCAGCAACACTGGTTTCACTTCTTTTTTATTTTTTTATGTTAGGTCTTTTTATGTTAGGTTTAGAGGCTATTAGTGTTATAAAGATTTCAAAATAGCCAGGACACATTATTATTAATGTAATTATTATTATACTAAATACTTAAAATCCATGTGTACTCAGACTGCACCCAGTTCAGCCCTATTGCATACCAACATGTGTAATTATTATTAGATACTAAATACTTAAAATCCATGTGTACCAAAGTGACATTGTCATGGAAGCTACCAGGAAATTGATGGGGAAAAAAACATAAAAGCTTTAAAAAATGTTTTAAATATTCTTAGGACTGTAGCTTGATAGAATTAAAGGCATAATCAAAGCGATAATAAAAAAAAATTTAATTAAAAAATAAATACAATTTCAATTGTGGTCCAAAGTAGAAATGGACAATTTTAAAAATTAACTTTTATTTTAACATTTTACAACTTCATAATTATATTCCTCAATCAATCCATGTTATTTGTCAAAAATTCTCAAACTGGTGGCATATTAAAAAATCCAATACAAGGTAATGTCTCTAAGATCATAGTAATAGGAATGTCTTTCTAAGTGATACCTAATGAGAGAAAGATGCCTGGTATTTTAGTACTGTATCTAAACTTAGTGTGCAGTTAGCAGATAAAATAGACTTTCATCGTCAGAATTTCATCATTGGACTGAAAGAAAATAACACCACACACCACTATTACTATCATCAGAAACTGAAAAGAGTTTGTATCGGTACTTAGAGATGAAAAAGAAAAATATCATTCATCCCCAAAAGAAAACAAATTACTCAACTTCCCTCACTGTAATAAAAAATGTAAAACCAATTTGTTGCAAATCATACCCAACATTATAAAATGTTGAATTAAATACCATACATCTTGGTTGTGTTTTCTCGGCATGCTTTTAAGACTGCATCTACTGGGATTCCTTTGTACTCAGCAACTTTCTCTGCAGTACAAAGTGCTAGTCCAGGATAAGAGCAACTTGTCAACATCTGTTGAATTCAAATATGTTTTTAAAACTTTATACTCAATAAATGTTCATCAGGGGAAAAATTTAAAAGTTTGCAGTATGCATTAATGTGATAATAAAATCTTGATCAACTAAATTTTAACAAGGAAAGTGACCCTGAGCCAAAATATTAAAAGACTAGCAGAGGTATTTTCTCTCACTGGGTAAATATATTGTATTATATGCACTAACCATTTCACATCCCAAACAATTTCCTTGGACCTACCCGGATCTCTGGATCCAGGCATTTCCCATGGCCGGAAATGGGTTTCTTCCACCCTACACATCTCGGGAACAGATCAATCAAAAAACATTTTCACAACATCCTTCATAAGAACAAACATTCACCACTTATGACAAACAACACCACATTACAGCAATAGGATTAACAATTTTTCAGATTGCATTATCCCCATCTGGTCACTGGATGTGCAGTATTTATCTAGATATTTGCCTTGATTGTAGCACAGAAGTTGCAAATGTTTTTACTATGTTTGTTTGCACATTGAGTATATTAATATTTTTTTTAAAGACTGGTAGTTCTGATCACTGACGTTAAACTCTGAGTTTAAGGTAACTGTCATTTGTGAAATCAACACTTTACTTAATATACATTCCTAACTAACTGAACTCATTGAATCTGCTCTAGCTGACTAATTGAAGCAACTTATTCTTCATAAATCATAATTCTGTGTACAAAGTAACTAAAGGCATTTTGCAGTACCAGTAAATAGAGTGAGATAAAAATAAGAAAGGTTTTTTTCAATACTCCTAGTGCCTGTACTCCATTAGTATCTATACTGCATAACAATCTAATGTCTACATGTGAATACATTGATACACTCAGTACAGTGGCGTTGCTAGGGTTAGTGAAGCCAGGATTGGGCCAAGCTATCTGCTGCCTCCTCCCCGACTAAAAACCCAGGAAATTTGCAGACAATGCCGTCCTTGAATCAACAGAATTCTGAAAAGAAGTGCCAACCAAGCCAGACCCCCCCCCTCCCACTCTGCACCACCCTCTACCAGTAATTCAGTTAATTACCTTCACTGAAGTTCTCGGAACAAAGTAAGGTGCATCAGTCTCTAACAAAAGTCTGTCAAGAGGAATATGCTGTGCAGTGTTGGCTGCTTCACGTGCAGATAAGTATGTAATGAGAGGTGTCAAACCCAAGAAGAGATTGGGAAAAGGAGCCAACCAGCGCCATGCTACATGAATGTCACGTGTGAAGCAGTGAGCATGTATTTTGTGACTTCGTGGCACAATCTGTTCAAAAAAGAGTTGTTTTTTTAAAATTACATTGTGTTCTCTAAGAAAACCTTGCCATTGAAGAAATATTGAAACAAAGATAAAAAGAAACATTTTGATCATTAGGTTGGTTAACTAAAAATGTTCCCAATAAATTATAAATACTCCAATAATAAGAACAGATATTCTAAAACCTTTATTTCTTGAAATCATTCTTTTCAAATTTGCGCATGAAACTTTCTAATTTTTTTTAAAGAGCATTCAACTTTAGTAGACTGATTCTCCGGCTATTAAATTTTTGTTCCAGATTTCATTTAAAACTCTTAATTTCTTTACATTTAGAAAAATCATTTCACATTAGTGGATGCATAAAAACAAGAAGAAATAACTATACTTCTATATCAGTTCAATCAAATAACTATACATAGTTTAGGATTTCATGGTTAATTCTTTTAATATTTGTCTTGTGCTTCTTTTTTTAGATATTAACCTTTAGGTGGATAAAATGTATTTTTTCTAACACCAGAAACTTTAAAAGATATCGAATCAGAAATACCTCTGTTAGAATGTCAAGACAGTCCTCATCAGCATCCCTGCAGTGTATAACCAAGGGAAGGTTCATTTCCAAGGCTAGGACTAACTGTTTTCTAAAAACATTCTTCTGAACATCAGCATGTTGTTTAAACCTATAAACAAAAATTTTAATTTGAAATAATTGCTATTAAAATTTTCAGTACCTGCACAATTTACTAGTTATTGGAACAAAATTTTATCTTTCATGTGAAAATGAACAAGTGGAGAATGGACTTATGAGTTTTAAAGACTTAGTTAGCCCCAGTTGTTTCTCTTTTACCATAATCAAATACTTTTACAGATTGAAGATGCACGTTCTTTTGATCTTTAGAACAGCTCCTTTTTATTTAGCATCAATAAATTCTTAAATGACAAATAACCCTTAAAATTATACTTTAAACTAGGTGGGTGGTGGTGGTGTTTGTGTGTGTTGTGTGGTGGTGTGTGTGTTTCCTGGTAACTGATATGAATATAGATCTTGTATAATTTTATTAAGGTAAAGCAGATAAAGCAGATGCAATCAGCAGTAAAATATTTTTTTTTTCCCTTTACTAATAATTTTATTAACCCACAATGAGAGTCTCATTTGATCACTTGCTTACGACTCATTTTATTGATTCTTGCTAAATTTAAAGCTTTAGTTTTTTACTTTGTACATAAATCTGGCAATTTTCATATTTAAAAAATCTTACATTCCAGAGTAGTCCAAGCCAATCTCTCCAAGGGCAACAACTTGAGGATGCCTAAGAAACCTTCTTAAGCCAATTTCATGTAACTCAGTAAATTCTGAGGCATTTTTTGGATGGCATCCAAATGCAAACCAAACACCACCTTCGTCAGTCAAAAGTTTCACTATATTGTCCTTTGGGTCTGAAGTATAAAAGTAAACAAGACTGTGTAGCCATCTTAGCAAAAAGGAGAATGACAATCTACTGCCTAAAAAATACCCTGATCCATATCTTAGCAGCTTTGTGGGATTTTAATCTATTTACATTTGTGGTAATTCTAGATTTTGAGCATCTATTAACACTATTAACAGCTGAAATATCTATAAATAAATTTGGGCATGTTACAAATATCCCATAACTTTAGAAACAACTGGGTTACAACAATTCACTCACTCTCTGCATAGAATGTTTGTGGATTACAAAACACAGCAATACATCCTTCATAGTTAGCAGGAAAAAAATTTGAATGGTCCTCTTTGAACTTTTTGTAGGCAACATCTTTTAAACCTAACTGCTTGTATAGGAAGTCTATATGGCAATGGCTGTCAATAAATTTGTGCGCATATAATTTACTTCTCCTTGCAAAGTCTGTTGCCCATGCAGAGTCTTTAATAACTTCATTAAACTTTGACATTTGGGAGGCATTTGGGTCAGCACACCGACTCTTAAATATATGTTGTAAAAGAAAACTTCTGTCTAGAACACCGAGCTCTCTGGGTGATTTTCGTTCGTAACAGCTTTCTGAATGATTTAAAGTTAAATATTTCAAAAAGTTTTCAAAAATGAGATTAGGGCAGACCTGCACAACTCAAAATGTAAGGTGGGCCGTAATACTTTATGAAAAACTTGCGCGGGCCGTAATACTTAATAAAAAACGTGTGCGGGCCGAAAGATATTAGGACAGGGGCTAAAGCTATTAAGAAAATAATAACAAAAAAGAATATTTCGTGACTTTGCGGGTGGCCAAGTATGTTGTGCAGGCCTGGATTAGGGAATACATAATCAGAATACTAACAATCCTTAAAAGTGTTCAGTAATTATTTCAGTTCTCGCCTCACCCTGAATTACACTGCCCAAACTTTGTTGGTTAAATATACTTCCTAATCATATAGGCCTATTCTGAGCTTGCAATTTTCCTTTTGTGATTGAGTGAGATCCCAAATATTCCTCATTAAGTTGATGTAATGAAATAATTGAAATCCTTTCAAACATTTTTACATCCTTTCCCCTTGATATATTAAATGCATTTAATGGTGACCCCATCACGACACAATGACTCAAGGTTTACAAAATGTTAAAAATGTTTCTCCTATAAAATATTTACCTATTTCCTTGTGTATGTCATTAGTTTCAGAGTAGCAGCAAGATGTTAACGTGCTATCCTCAGAACATAATGTCTGTTGGTTGTTTTTATCCATACCTGACCTATCCTTTATAATCATAGAACCAACAGTGGTCATGTTTGACAAGGGTAATGACCATCTTCTCTTATGGTTCTGCTCAGATGAACTCAATAATTCACAGTGGTCCCTCCAGTAAGGCCTTGCATTCAAAGGTTCGCCCCTTTCCCTCCAGTTAAGACTATCAGAATCCTTAAATTTTGACAGTTTAGATGCAGCCATGTTGTGAAACTGTTTAGAATACCATGTTCCTCCATGTGAGCTGTCAGGATTTTGTGAACTATACTGCACACTTGTTTTATTTAAACTGTTAGCTTCAGTAGATTGAATCCCATGTCTACCTTGTAGGCCAACATATTTCTTGTTCTCTGACCAAGACTGTACAGTTTTCTTTGAATTCACATGAGCATATTCACTTCCATCGGAGGTGGTGAGGCTTCCTCCCTCATAAGGGTTCCTAGCTAAAGGATCCTGACACAGTGAAGACTTTTGTGTCCAGTCATTGGTAAGATGTTCTGGTGTCAAAAAATTGCTGATTGAGTATGGATGAAATTTACCACCTTTTGACTTCTCTGACCTCTTTGGGGTTAGAACAGAAACAGGTGGAGACAGAGGCTCAGATCCACTATCATTAAGATCAACCTGAGAGTTTCCACTTTCATTAAGTTCAAAAAACATGTCTGTTAAGCTGTGACATCCGCCTTGTTTTTTTAATCCTTCACAAGCATCATTTTGCGCAGCTTTGTAATCAACACTGAAAGAAAAAATATATGCCTATGTTAGGTCTTGCTTTAGGTGTTTGGAAAAATATTAGTGATTTGGGGTTTAATTAAAAATGAGCTTTTGCCTTTTTATGCTTGTTGCTGTCAAATCAAAAGTTTTAATACAAATGTATAATAAAACAAAATTTAATTAATACTAGTGATGGAACCATTAATCGGAATCGTATCGGAATAATCAAAATATCGGGATTTTTCCAAAGCATCTGGAATCGGTATCGGAGCTGAATAATTCAGACCCGATTCCGATACCAAAACGACTCTTAACTGATTAACTGCCGTAAGCAGCAAGTATTAAAATTAGAACAGAACAGAAATATCAAGGTATCTAACATTTAAACTGATTGCAAACGATGAGAATCCTCTTAGCTGGTGGAAAGCGAACAAAGAAGAACTTCCAAGTTTGGCTCTCCTCTCAAGAAAGTATTTATGTGCTCCGCCTTCTTCAGTAGAAAGCGAGAGAATTTTTAGTGTAGGTGGCAATATATACTCGCCACAGAGAAAATGGTTAGAACCAACAACTGGAGAGATGCTTATGTTTTTGCACTATAATTTGCGAGTGCTTCAATTTGACTATGATTAAATGCATATTCTTACTATCAAGTACTATCAACTAATTGACTTGAATGAAGTTTATTTATATTATTTTGAACTAAATACTACAATGTAGTAATTATAATTAATGTTTTATTTTTTGTAGTTTGGAACTAAACAATGATTAAAATACTTATACCTTTTCTCAAATTTTTTTATATAAAATGTTATTTTGTGAAGGTAAACATTTCCTATTTTGTAAGTACAGGAATAATAATTTCATATTTAATTTATAGTTTTTATATACACATTTTGAAATTTTTATCAAAGACATTAAAATGGAATTATTGATAGATGTGTTTATATAAAACCTTTCCAAGACATTGTTCTCCAGCATGTTTTAAAGCGTCAATAGCAAGTTAATAAAATATTTAATAATCAATTCTCAACTTTTATATTAATTAAATATGTTAATACCTGGGCACAGTAATACATATATGTAATGATAGCCAGGAATCGGAATCATATCGGAATCATTAAAAATGTTGGTATCGTCCCATCACTAATTAATACATATTGCTTTGTCACTGAATTATGAGATGTAATGTCAATCATGTGAGGAAATATCTATATTTATCATTTTAAAAATAAGCATTGTCGTAGGTTACCTTTCCTGGCTTGAATAAGCAAAAAATACTTTCAGACATTTCATTTTTTGATATGTGGGAGAATTTTTAAAAATAAAACTTAAAAGAACTTCATCATCATCAATAAAAGTACAGCCCATGTAGGGCTCTGGCCTGTTTCATCACATTCTTCCATTCAGAGTGATCCATTGCTTTTTGTCTCCATATGCTGGACCCCCAGCTGAAACACCCTAAGTCTGTCTCTACATCATTTCCTCTCAGTCTTGATTGACTGGTGAGCCGTTGCCATCTGCCCATTG
The DNA here is from genome assembly GCA_964033795.1 of Lymnaea stagnalis. Classification (NCBI taxonomy): domain Eukaryota; kingdom Metazoa; phylum Mollusca; class Gastropoda; family Lymnaeidae; genus Lymnaea; species Lymnaea stagnalis. The sequence continues at coordinate 504,183 of CAXITT010000175.1, forward strand.
GTTTCTGTCTGTAAAACTAATTCTGCTCCTCTTTAATCTGGCATCCTTTCAACGTGTCCTGTCCAACACGACCTGTCTTTTTAACTGCCAGGTCTTTGTTTTTCTGCAAGAGCTTCACTTTGCGCATCCTCTGCCTTTAGGACTCCTATTTTTGCAGCAGTTTACAATCGGGGATGGTCATCAGGGATAGTCTCCCATTGGCTTATTTTGATGTTGTCTACCTTTATGACTTCAGAACATCTTTATTAACAGTTGAAATAGTTCAATATATCCTGCCCCATTAGCAAGTTTACCCCATACAGCAGATCCTTTGAAGTACAGCCTGCCTCCATTCTCTTTCTATGTTCTAGCCAACAAAGGAATCTCTTATTGAGAGTGGAAAACATATTGCATGTAATATTGGCAACCCTTCAAAGTGCAGTGCTCATCTCTCAAAGACAATACCCCTCCCTGTGATCAGATCGCCCATTCATATGTTCACACATGTTCACACGTGGGATCTTGCTTAGAAGTTATTTTTCCCCATTATTTATCTTTGGTAACATCCCTCTAACATCTCTTTCTTTTGATATTTTTTTTTGCTTTTCCCAATCATTTGTTTTTTATTACCGGAAATTTATACTATAAAAATTTTTTTCATGGAAAATTGTTCAATGGAAGTTTGTGTGAAATAAAATAATGGGGGGAAATATATAATTTTTTTTTTTAACATTTTCCCCATTTCTCACTCACACCTTCCCTTAAAATAATTAAAAAATAAATCTCCATTTAACAAATTTCATTTCAAACAAACTTCTGTTCAAACAAAATTCCGTCTAACAATTTTCTTTCAAACAAACTTCTTTCCTACAAATTTCCGGATATGCTATTTTTTTAGTAGTATTCTTTCTTGTTTCATTATATAATTGTCAGGTTTTTCTTGTTTTCCAGTGCATCATCAGCAACAAAGCCTTGTTTCTTTCTTCAGTAAACATGCTGCTTTCTGTGACTAACAAGTCTAAGCTCCCAGCATTCTGTGTCAAACCACCATACTCTTTTTTGTCTGTTTAAATTCTATTATTTCCTATGTGAGTTCTCACAATTGTTTTAGTCTTACCTATTGATAAATTATAATGATGTTGTTGTTGTTGGATGTTTCCCTGTTTTCATAGTTCTAGTTGGGTTTGTATCTGTTGATATGCCTAAGTAATTTAAAGATCTTTAACTTTGGGCTATTACGCAGTATTTCTCTTTCATTCTGCTTATTGTATATGTGGCATATTCTTTCATTATATTTAAATTTTTAGATTGAGATGAGCCAAGTCCCCATCTGCCCTTCTAAAGCTCTGTACATCCAATATATCTGAGCCCTGCCACTTACCAATGACCACTTGATCTATCTGGTTTAAGGTTATTCCATCTGGTGATATCCATGTCAGTTTATGTATTTACTTGTGTTGGAATATTGTGCTGCTAATCATCATTGCTTTTCCTATAGCAAAATCTTTTAGTCCTGCCTCATTGTCATGGCCCTCTTTGTGCAGACATTCCTTTCTAATAATTGTCCTGTAAGCAGGTTCTTTTCCAATTTTAGTGTTTAAGGGCTGTGTACTTGAACCAACACTCTTCTACATCTTCTCCTCAACGCTCTTTCAGAATGCCTTATTTTGATACCACGGGGTTGTGCCTCATCAAATATCCTTATTAGTGTTTCTGGAACTGTGGTGTACATATATCTTTGGCATGCACACCTTTTAACTAAAAAAATAGTATACCATTTCCCTTTAATTAAAAAAAAACAAAAAACTATACATCATTTAATTGCTTATGATTTAATGGCCTTACTCTTCCTTTTCTCCTTTGGATTCCATGTTAGGGATTGTCTAGTGATGTTATCTGGGGTTTACAAGGAGTTTTTTCAACCCAACTCTATATTTCCTTATGACTCCTTCAGCAATAAGCTCTAGGTATATCCTTTCCTGTAAGTCTTTTTGGTGATGATGTTGGGCCACTGAAAACCTGTAACTTAGGTTATTTTCTATTTCATAAACTCAGCTTTTTGTCATATTATCCGCTCTTTTATTCTAATTCTTCCCATCCTAATTATTTTTTTTTGTCTAGCTTTGAAACAAAGAAAGAAAAGAAAAACCTTTGATGAATCATATCCTGGGGGAGGTGTGAGTCAACTTTGATAACATTGGCATCAGACAAGCTCATATCTTGTGTCTCAACTTCAGTTGTCATTTTGTATTTACCACTGCTTACTAATCTTTGTGGCTTTGAATTTTTATCAGACATGTGCGGCTCATAATGCCCAGCCTCTAATGGTGCACAATCTAAAAAAATAAATATTTTATATAATTATATATTATGCATGCAGATATTTATTTAATTTTAAATTTCTAGTTTTAAAAAATAAATTTAAAGTTTCTTTACCAGCTTGACAGAGATATGAAGCTCAAGATTGTTTTCTCCAGTTTTTTTTAATACTTGGGTATCTAAATTAAATTCTTGGGTTTATTTTTGTTTATACCGGTACTTCCTCAAGCTAGCTTTATTATTATTATTATCTGCATTACTTAAATTGAAGGATATGTAATTAATTTTTTAAATGTCAAAGGTAATAACTGTTTAAAAATTAAATGATTCAAGTTTAGCTGGACACTTGTAAAGGTAGGGCTTATCCTGAAAGTGAAATCTACATTTTACTTCACCAAGTATGTTATTTCTGTAAACTAATGATTAATAAACATCAATAGACTAATCAATAAAATTTATGTTTTTTAAATTTTGTAATGGAAATAACCTTAAACCTCTTGAGACGGAGCCTTTTTGGACTGTCTATGCCAAAAAGACAAAGCCCTTCCACAAGTTGTGCGCTTACTTTGTAAAAAAAATAATTAAAAAATTAACTAATTACTTTACAAATATAAAACTGTATATATTCTTGTAGAGAATCTAACTGAAATCTCAGCATTTTTGCAAATGAGACAGCCTGATTTGCATAATTTATGCATGCATTTTTTTTCACTTAGAATAAAATTGTCTTACTTGAAGAATTTTAAAAATATTTTTATTGTTGAAGCCTAACTAAGTCCCTATCCATATCTGAATGAGATTCAATATGAAAAGCAGCATAAAATATTCCCCTGAGACTGTTATGCCTTTTGTCCTATTTCAAGTTTCAAGGTCACATATTTTTTTAAAGCATTTATAGGGGTCATTTGGTACACACACTAAAAGAAATTGAAATGATAGAATGTAAAACATCAATGGAAGCCGCCATTGAAATGTAGAGATCAGCAAGAAATGCTAGAAACAATCTGATAAGCTGGTTGGAAGACCAGCTAGCCAAAACTTGAGGCTTTTTTTTTATGTGCCTTTTGTCTTTTTAGCCATAACACATGATAGATCGACCCAGCCATCTCAAGAGGGTTAATGCTTTTCTATATCTTCTTAATCAAATATACACAGCTCCTTTTCACTTAATAACAAAATACTTAAACTACAGGGGTTCTTAACCTTTTTTACTCCATGGACCCCTTAGTCTTAGCACACCAGATAAAGTCAAAGACTCTTTGCCAGTCGGCCAGACATGTTCTAAAAAAAAATTTTAATTGCATTTTATTGAATTAAAAGGGGAAATGCATCCCTGACACCTTTTCATGAAATACCATACCATTGGGGTCCATGGACCATAGGTTAAGAGCCTCTGATTTTAAGAAATATAAACATTATGACTGACAATTTTTTTTTAAATAGTTTGGTCTTGATTTACTTACAAGACAAAACGTGCCATGGACTCCATTTAGTTTTTATTTGATCTGTAGGTTTAATCTTCTTAAAATACTTCTCTATTAACAGTACCACAGATCTATTTGCTTAATTAAAAATGTTATTTTTGTCTTGGGGCACTTTGATTTAGATAGTCGAAAATAAAAACTGTTTATGCTTAAGTCCAATAGCTTTGAAGCAAGCATCTCACTTACGTGAATACATCCACATATTGAAGCCTTCATCTCTCATGTCTAGTTTAGGTACAGGATACTCATAATTGTTGAATGGTGCTTGTTGCGTAAATGATGGATTTGTCACCCTGGAGGAATGGTCATAGTACCCGAAAGGGTACCTTACAGAAGTATCCAAATGGTGAGCATAATAAGAAGGCCAAAAGCCAGGTTGAAAATAGGGAGGGAGGGCACTGGTTATTGTAGCAGGAGTAGAATGGTTAAAGGGTGCTGTAGCAGGTAAGCCCTTGTCACTGCTATAAAATTCACATGAATATTGAGGATTCATTAAAGAATTCAAACCTTGTTTGTAATCAGAAGATGGGTCTGGTATGCTTACAGTGACATATGCATCCAGTGAAGTATGATTATCACTAACATTTTTAACAACATCTTCAATATTTATGGAGCACGATTTTATAAATTTATTAATTTTTTCAAGGGATTCCTGGGTGCCAAATGATGATGCAGGTAAACAGAGCTTTCTTAAAAGTAAGGGGGAATGCCTATCTTGGTTTTCAACATTGGAAACATAATAAGGATGAGCTGATCCCTGATGTAAATCATTAATATGCAATGGCCAATCTCTGTTCTGCGTGCCATAGATAGGATTATATGGATATGCTGGTGCATGATATCTTAGGTCAGGTGGTGCTACTTGCTTAGGAGTTGGCCTCTCTTCACACTCACTTTGAGAACATAGCTCAGCTTCATAATCACTATTTTGTTCAGATGAGCAGCTATTGAATTCAGAAGAAGATTTAGAGCATACTTTGTCAAAAGTATTTTTGGATTGTGCAATGAGATTAACATTAGATGTTTTTTCTTCTACTGAAGAAATGGTATTCTTTGTTGTGAGACTTGGCTGACATTCATTATCCACCTGAGCTGGGAGGAAAGTATCATCTTCACCAAAATGTTCCCTTGTTAGATACTGAATATCTTCACCTGAATAGCTATGAGACGGTTCAACTTCATTCTGCATACTATTTGAAATTTGCATCTTCTTTTCACCGCAAATGTCCTGCGCTTGCATGTCGAGTACTTCTGGATTTAATGAATCTTTAGAATCATGCCCTGCTAATGTTTCTGTTTGGCTGTCAGCTTCAGAACAAGTATTCAAGGCCCCCTCTTGATTGTTAGACTCCTCTTTCAATGGGCTCTCATCTTTCTTTTCAACTGACCTTTTGTTTGCATGTAAACTATTTGATATAGGTAATTCACTTGACATAGTTTTAACTTTATTTACCTTATTAATGATGTCTTCTGATTTATAACTCTTGAAAATATCACTAATGAGACAGTTGACTCTATGCAAATCTTTGTCACTTTCCCGGTGTTTAGCTATGTTCTTGCACCCATCATTAGAAACCAGCTCACAATCTCTAGAACTTTTCACTGTCTTATCTAGTACCTCTTCAGACAAAGCTCCATCTGAAACTCCTTGATCCTGCATTTTTTGTGTGATTATTATTTTAGAACTGCCATCGATAACTTTATCTTTAGAATTTGGTGTCAAGTATTTCTGACTCTCCTGACAATGTTGATGCACCAGGGGCAGAGTTTTTTTGCATCTTGTAACAACTTTTTGACTGTTGTTTGATTTATCCATTTTGTTGGAATGTGTGGATTGCTCATTATTTTTATTGAATTTAAAATCATGGCGTAAAGGAGTGAATCTGTTATGTTTCTGATGATTAGAATTGCTATGATGATTAGAATTGCTATAACTGTTATTATCTGCTGACCTATTTTTCATGTATGGCTTGTTTTCTCTGGACCAACTGGAATTGCCATAATTGTTACAATCTGTTGACCTATTTTTCAAACATGGCTTGTTTTCTCTGGACCAATTGGCTTTGCCATAACTGTTACAATCAGCTGACCTATTTTTCATATATGGTTTGTTTTCTCTGGACCCATTGGCATTGCCATAACTGTTATAATCTGTTGACCTATTTTTCATACATGGCTTGTTTTCTCTGGACCAGCTGTTGGAATTGCTATAACTATTATTATCTGTTGATCTATTTTTAATATATGACTTGTTTTCTCTAGACCAACATGTACTTGGTTTAACATACTGTTCTGAATCATTAGAACGCATTGAAAATTTCTTAGTCGTCTGCAAGACTCCTGGATATTCTGAGATTTCTTCAAAACAACCATTCAAATCATTACTGTTCCTTCTTCTGAAAGCTTTTGAACCAGCCATGGTTTCTTTGCTATTATTGTTAAAATCAGATTTTTTATGACCCTTACTTTTGCAATCACTTTGCTCTCCTCTATGAACCTCTTGTGCTGCAGTTCTAAGTTTTTCAGGTAATATATTCCTTTCACTGCAAACAGATAAACCTGACACATATTTATCAGATTTATTTAATGAGATTCTGACTGAAATATGTCTTTCTGTATTCTTTTCAACAACTTCTTTCTGAGAAGCTTGGCACTCATTAAATTTGACTTCATTAGAACACAAATCTGAATCAAATGTGTCCTGGCATGTTTCTTGACCTTGAAGTAAATCTGGAAGTTTCATAGATTCAGTTAAGTCTGCAGATCTCTGTCGCCGTCTACCTGGCTTACAATTGCCTTCACAGTCAACTAACTCAGATGACAATGTACTTGTAGCATGTGGATCATTTTTAATCATTCTCTCAAATATAACAGACTTTGCATTGTTGTAATGAGTATATTCACCGGTCGAAAAAAGTTGTTCATCTGTTTTTGAGAATGGAGAAGCTATGTTGGGATCACCATTATTTTGACCAGATTGTCCGCCTCTTCCATTATCTGCCTGTTTAGTAGCATTACCAGATAGCAGTTTACCATTCTTGCCATGGTCAGCATCCTCCATTTTACAGTTTATTAAATCATTAGCATGATTATTTTCCTGCATTAACATATTCCCATCCACCAGATGCTTGGAATTTTCACTTGACAAAGCTTTTGCAAGTGAATGCTTAAATATCCTTGTTTGTCCCAGGGAGGCTGGTTCTCTACTCATTATAAATTTTTTAAAAATATGTCTAGGCTTATAGTTTAGCAGGAACCTGTTTTAAAGGCTTTTTGATGCTTCCAATGAAATGATTCCTTGAATTGAGATAAAATGGTATCCTTAAAATATTTGGTGATTATGGCTATGGAATTCAAAACGTTTAAAAAAAACCTACACAACTTTTAAGTCTAAGGCAATTTATGAAGGTAGGCCTACATCTAAAAGGTCTTCTAGGACACAACTGGTTTGGCACTATAATTAGGAAAGAAAATAATAAACATATTTAATGTTTTGTCTTATATTATATTTCGCACTATAAAACTCTAATAATTATAGAAGCCAATGAATGATTTAAAAAATTATCATAATCTTAGAATTAAGGTAACAGTAATAAGCTTCACTAATGTTTTTATAAGAGTGAAGACAGAACATAGACTAAAATAAATAAATGAATCTAGGCCTATGTTTAATATACGGTGACCAGACACCCTGGTTTACCCAGGACAGTCCCTATTTTTCCATCACCCGTCCCAGCATCCCCAAAAGGTCAGGAAATATCCCGGCCTGAGGTATTTTCCAACAAACTCATTTTCCCCGTTCTCAGACAGGGACAAATACTTCCACTGTAAGAATCTTCTCATGTGGACACCAGATAAATCGCAAATGAAAGTTGATACATTGAAACATTTACCATGCTGATTGTCAAATGCAATTTCAGTGATTAATGTGACAAGTTTGAGTTTGATGATATGTTATTGCTATTTTTATCCTGAGAGCTATCCACTCATCTCAGAAATATAAGTCATGATTATGAAATTAATAAGTACATTTCGCTTGTTTATGCTTCATATTTCTGACATATATCGGATGTGTCAATTTATTAATATTTATTTAACAACATGTCGATTGGCTGTAGTTATTAACTCACTGACTAGATGTTTTTCCTGTTATATGAATATGAACATTAAAAAAGTGACATGTTCAATCTCAAAAAGTATTAATAATCTCTTCACACAACACTTCTGGTACTTTTCTACTTGGTTGTTCACAAATATTTCAAGCGTGATTCCTGATTAACACAATGTTAAGTAAGTTTCGCTACTTTTATAACATACCAAACTGAGTACAGGCATAGAAGGCCTTACTATTATAATTATATGTACACTAAAGACTAATGAAGATGTTCTTTGCCCTTCAGAATAGCATGTTTTTCAGTCAATTTTCACAAACCATGTTTGGCTTTGTGGAGGGAATCCCCCTCCAACCCCCATCCCAGGTTACCCCAAAAAATCTGGTCACCATATTTAATACAATATATAATTTATAAATAATATAATTTACTTTAAACTTTTAATATACAATATGAATATGACAATACTCTTAAATGAAAATGTCATGGGTGTCTTTTTAAAAAAATTATTTGAGCGGACATAATAGTGATGATAATGTAACATTGACACTAAGATTATTGATTAAAATCTATATTATAAGCCTATTTAATTTTGGCTTTGGGCATACCAAATTATGTTATTTATGCTGCTATTAAAAATATACTAGTCAAGTCAAGCTGAAATCATTTACATGGTGACATCATGGTCATGATTACTAATCGGATTGACCGGCCTAAATCATTTCAAAGTCACAAAGTCAACAAGTGAGTCAGTGACTAACTACTTCGGCCACCACTAGTGACGACTACTTCTACATCTACTGACTGGCAGTGAATGATACTACTGATGAGAATGAGTCTGGTACATATGTCTCATATGTCATATGTCGATGTCGTCAGAAAGTGACTGAATCAGATTTTCATCTCAGTGAATCCAAAATAAACTTAATATTTTACTTTTAAATAGGTCATCCTAGCATCTAGTGAAGCATGATTTGTTTAAAGATGACAATAGAACTACCATTTCTTTACCTAAGTAATTTGTGTTGAAGATAATATGATTTTATCCATGAACTAAATTTAACTGTCACCCTTCCAAGTCACAATTACATTATTCTAAGCGCAATGTGTGTCTGAAAAACGGATATGTCAGATATTTTTAGAAGTTATAATGCATTTAATTATTTTAACTCAAACTTCTACGATTCTTATTCCTTGAATCTTGGCTAACATAAATGAATTTCTTTGTTGTTAAAATTCAATTAACATAAAACATAATTTTTTTTAATAGAAAGAAAAATATATATTAAAAATTCATGGCATTTAAAAATTTGGAAAATATATTTTTTTTTAAAATTGGGCTACTATATTCTCGTATTACTGAGAGATGCATTTGTATAAATAGGCCTAAAATTAAAATCTCACTTAATGAAAATTACTCATTTATTCTTTGTCTGTTGTTTATTTTAATTTTAATTTTGGAAGGGGAGGTACAAAAATGTCTTTTTCTGAAAATATTTATATAAGAAAATATTTATTAGTTAGCCTGCAGTTGACTGATGTATGCAATAATAATCAATATACTGCACCCTCTGTTTGAAAATATATGGGAAGAAGAGAGTTACAAATGTTCGGATATGTTAATTCTGTTTCATTTCGTTAACCCTTGACCTGAAATATCTTTCTTTATCCTATTGTCTTTTGTTGCTTTAGGGCTTAATGAATTGTTTACAAACGATACTATGAGCGATTATGTATGATCTAGTTAAGAATAACTCTGTAAATGTCCGGTGGGTGGGGGAAGGGGTTCGGGAGGGGGGACACAATGAGTTTTCCGCACCGGGTGACAACAACGTTATCAAGTGACACCGTGCTCTAGTGACATGCTATTCTGCTGGTATCATGTTATTGTAATTAACTGAGTTCTGTTACGAAACTGATTCGAGCGTAGACTGTAAAAGTTGCATTTTCCATTTGGTGCTACCCACTTCTGGTCTGGAGTCATCAGTGCCCTCGAATTTTCCCCCACCCCGATGAAAATGACATTGAGGGCACTTTTTTATTTTTAACTACAAAAACAACAGCACTCTACAGTTAATAATTAAGAGGATTTTTTTGAAGTGACAAATATATTATTTTCTTTTAATTCTTCTTCTTCTTCTTTATATGAAGGGCCCACGATAAATGTATTGATCATTTTGGCTCTTATGCATGTAGAGGAGATTTGCAATGTTTCTGTGTCTGGTGTTGATGGGGATATTTCACTGATTGCAAGTGCTACTTTGTGAGGGAACCATGCACTAGGGATTGGAAGGCTTGAGGCAATAGATGCAAATGTGTCGAGTGTTGTCGCCTCAACTGTTCCTTTTGAAAGCTTGTTCCAGTCCCTGATTGTCTTTGGCAGGAATGAGCAGTTCCTATACTATACTGGCTTCTTGCTGGTATGAGCCAGAATAGCCTGTCATGGCCTCGTCGCTGTCTATGGGGGAGAGGGACGACTTTCTGTTTAATACTGTAACAGTGGGGCTGGAAAAATATGCCACCCGGCGCGGACCATAAAATATGATTTTGGCGCCCATTGTGAAGTGCCGGTAATTTTATAGTTTAATTCACTATTAGGGTCCTATATAAAGATTATTTTGGCCCACTCCTAATTTTGGCTGCTGGGACTGTCTCCTCTTTCACCCCACCCTTGCATGGCCCTGAATGCACTGTCCAGTGACGTAGCTAGGGTTAGTGCCACCTTGATGGGTCAATATTTTATCCCCCTTCCACGATAAAAAAATATGTAGTTGGTTGAAAATGTCACCCCTCCATAAAAAGAAAAAAGTGCCACCTGGGGTGTACCGCTCCCCTTCCAACGCAAATGACATTGCCCACCCGAATATCTAAAATCCCCTCCTCTTCTGGAACAAATTTTCTAAATGAAACATTGCATGTCTGTGTGCTACAATGGTCTTCTAGCAGCTAACTGGTTCATATTGCCACAATAAATCTCTTTGCACATAATGGCGAAGCAAGTATTAGTGCCACCCGATGTGGGTCATGTTTTTGCCGCATTCACCCATGAAGTAACTCAATGTATAATACATTTTTTTTTTTTTAAAGTACCGCCCCCGGCGAACCGCAGCCTACGTACCCTATTTCCTACGTTAGTGCTTGAACGCTACATTCCATGTGCAGCACACTCCCTGAGTATGGTTATTGTATGTTGTGTTAGTGGCTACTTTGCTGAAATGTCCTTATCGGGGCTTCTGCAAGTAGTGCAAAACTTGTATCTGCAACAACCCACCTTTGAGTGGTTTCGCTCAAATATACTGCATTTATGAGAGCAAAGGTAGCGAATGTCAGCTGTAAAAAAGTGACTGACATTGTACTGACATGATCTAGTGCAGGGAAGGCTGTGCGAGCAGGCAGACTTTGGGAGGCCTCCTGTCACTTGTTGGTTTTGTGCCTCCCTGCATTCAAAGTTGGAAGATTTTTTTCCCCATACCCACATTTTACCCCATATCACCCCCCCCCAGGAAGCAGGAGACATCAGAAGCTATGCGCTTTTTGGTGACTACCGATACCACTCTAGTTTTAGTCAGCTAGTTTAGTTTTACCTAGCTACTGTTCTTTGAATGATTTCTTTAAACTGGGTTTAATCTAAAAGAAAATAAATAGATTTATAGAAATGTACACATGTTTTTAATAAAGGAACAAAGACAATAGTACATTTAGCTAATTAAAAGAGGTGACCATAAATGACGTCAACAATTTTTCTGCAATTTTGACCCCTCCCCTGACAACTGTCAAACTTATAATGACATGAATAATAATATAAATAAATATATAAATATATTTTACATTGTTCTGATCTATTTAAATGATACATACAATTGTAGGAAAAACATTTTATTACATCTTTAGATTGTATAAATATGATTATTGTCGATATAGCTGAAAATTGTAGTAGATCTATAGTTTCTAGCTGCTGTCATCTCCCATGGAGTAGCCAGGTGTTGCTCTTTCATAACAATGGTCATACCGGTACTAGCTGAGTTATCATTTTCATCTTGCAGAATTGATATACCAAGACAAGTCAACATCATCCTCAACTAACCATTCAGCAAATAAAATAGAAGCATTGTCAGTGTAAGCAATAATTGTCGCAGCCTTTGTAAAATGTGTAGCATGAATCAGATTTGATTGGTGGCCAGATTTTATTTAAAATTATTTCCTTTTCCCATCCTCAGACCTTAAGCATGTCATACGGTAGTTTATTTTTGGAATGCACGATGCTATTTTTGTTACCCCTTTTAATTTCACCTAATTCTCAAAATATTGTATTCTTACTCTATCATTATTTTTTTATCTTAACTGCAATTGACAATTGAACCTTGTCCTTTTTGCATACCTGCAACGTGATCACAAACTTTACAGATACCAGCTTTTTTACTTTGACTTCTCTTGCACTAACAAAGTGTGCTAACATTCTGACCAGCCATCCGCAGGGCACAGGAAGACACACATTTAATAAATATTATATCATTAAAAGCCTAAAAATTATATGACTATTTACACTCATTAAATTTGTTTAAATAATATATTAATTTAATAACCAGTCAATTTTTAAGATTCGACTTTTAACAGAGCCTTTTAACGTAATTGTTGACGTCAATTAATCTAACCCCCACCATCCCCCTAGTCAACAATTGTCAAACATTTCCAAAACCCTTACCCCCGCTATTTTGTTGACATTATTAATGGACCCCCAAAGTACAATTAAAAAATATACAAATAGGCTTACAACAATTCATTAATAGGTAGTCGTAAGTCGTAAATAATAATAATTAAACGACCAATAAAAACATAATTTTTCGTATAAATCCTTTATAAAATGTAATATCGAGCAATGGGGGTGGGGGGCGCGAAAATTTGACAAAACATGCATACAAGTAACGCACTTTAGCAAATTTGATAGAATGTGTTATCATCGGCAACGAGTAATGTTTAAAGTTTCAGCTTAATAGGTTGACAGGAAGTGGGACAATAAGCCGTCCAAAGATTTTGCCAGCCATCCACCCACGAACAAAAGCGGAGATAATATAATTAATTTGATTTTAAAAGGAGTTATTTTTCGACATGTATTTTGCGCTGCAAAAAAATGATCGGATTCCTCTCACGGGATCCCGCACGATTTTGAGTACACGAGACCTTCCAGGAAATACCGAGTACACACATTTAAATACAGTTTTCTTCCTTTCTTTTTTATTTCAGTGTCAGTGTCAGCAATTAAAAAGAGTGTCAAGAACTGTAATATCAGTTGTTTTTTTAAATTATTATTCATTAATAAACAAAAACCATGAAACAAATAATATTATAAACTTATTTTTAAGTATTTTTAAATATATTATAAACTTATTTTAAATATTTTAAAATTAATTTTATCCCGGGATCCTGAGATGAAGAAAACTTCATTGCCCTACAATTTTTAACAGATTTGGGGAAATCTGGGGAATTTTACATTACAAAACCTGGGGAATTTTGGAAAGTGTGAATGGCAGCGTTGCCAATGTTTACTACTTCCATTGACCTTCTAACGTGGGCGGTATGCTTGATATCGAAAATAAACTCTAGAAATCTAAATTACTACACAATTCCTGTACCCTAGAAATGAATAGTCGTAGCAGAGGACCTGGTGTAAGCGAAACTGAAAAGGATTTGGCATCACCAACTTTATTCCCTGCATTACCCACAACGCCAACTAAGGACAGTAAAGCTAGAAGTAGAATAACTAATAAAGTTATGACTATGACAAACACAACGGTCTCTTCTGATGACCGCCAAGCTCTTCCAACAGACAGTGAGCATATCAAATCTGAGGTTACACAATTCACATTTTATTTATATTTTAAATTAGGGTAGGACTATTCATTTTAATTTAGTTTAAGCTAGACTAAGACTTAGGCGATTGACTCTGACTACAAACTAACAAACCGTACGGGCCTACATAAACTGAACATGCATAAACTAAAAATGGTATCCTTGTTTGGTTGATAAAAGAAAAGCAAACAAATTGTAAGTGCTAACAGCCTACTAACTAACATGTAACAATAAAATGTTAACAAATAAAAGCTTTTTATTTTAAAACTGAAAAGATTCTGCCTAAAAAATGTGCATTTGTCGAAATTTTGAAACATATTGAACTTATTGCAAAATTCATTTCTTCATTCTTGTGATTTATTTATTTAATTCTAACTATATGCCTATAAGCTTAGGTCTCAGCAGTATTTTTTTCAAGAGAAAGTCAGTTATTTAATTCTAACTATATGCCTATAAGTTATAAGCTTAGGTCTCAGCAGTATTTTTTTCAAGAGAAAGTCAGTTATCTGTTTTCTTCCCCTCCACTGAAGAAAAAGGTGTAATGGTACAGAAATAAGGCAAACATATAATTGATTTAAATTAAAAAAAACAACTAAATGACTAAATTTAACTTTTGTACTCTTTTTAATAAAATTAGTGAAATAGTGTATTCAATGAACTATAACCATTGACCATGCTCAATATATTTGATGATTGGAATATTTAAAGCAAATCTAGATACAGCATTCGATTCTAAATTCCTTTAGCCTTTACCATATTTTTTTTAAAAAGCCACTCCTGGTTTTACGTTCAAACTGCAACACTACTTCCTGTTGTTCACATATGTTAGGACTTTAATTTATTTATTGTTAACAAGGCAGGCCCCCTCCCCCCCCCCCCCCCCCCCCCCCCCCCCCCCCTCCCCACACACCCCCCCCCCCCCATAACATTTATTTAAAGAGTTGTAAATGGTACCTATAATGATATAACTAGAATAAAAATGAAGGAAATGGTGACCACTGTGAATAATTCCTGTGCTCTATATTCTGTTTTATTTTGTTAAAATATTATTTTTTTAACCTATTATTTTGTATACCCAGTATTTTTATTTAAATTGTCTATGTGCAACTAACTCATACCTAGATTTAAGACTTACTCAATGGAGATAAGTGCTGCCTATACTTGGAACAATACGGAACTTAACTTTCCATTGCTATAAAGGCCTATATTTTGAATTAGTTCTTGCTAACTATCAAACATGGGCAATATGTTTTCAATTTCTATTTCTTTATAATATAAGATCAACTTTCAAACTAGGACGGGGGATCTCTGAAATGCACCCCTCCCAGAATAAATTGTCTGAAAGAAACACTGGGCCTAAGTGTAGTCCTAGTCTTATGTTTATACATATTCATACTCATAGCATTTTGAATTTTCGTTTAGCTAAGATCTTAAACTTAAGGACTTAACAAAATAAGAATAAGAAACTGATCAAAATTGTCTTTTTTCTTAAAGTTTTCCATACTCTATCTCGCTATCACTAGTATCATCAATCAGTAATAAAGAAAAATTCAATGTCCTGTCTTTTTTCCATTTACTGATTGTAGGAAATAGCCAGAGGTAAATGGATTGCAATGAATATGATCACCTACAAAGATTCAAAAGGGAAAGTTAGGCAAGTTTTTTTTATTTATGTTAGTAATTGCATAAATTTATCTAGCCAGTAGAAGTAGAACTGGATCAATGAAAAAAGTGGAATATTTTGGGTTTCCTCACCATCACAACACAAGTGTTGTTTTTTAATGAGCACTCTAAAGTCGGTCACTTTCTGTTTCTGACTTTCACTTTACTAAATCTAACTATGATGCAGGGCCAGCCCTACGTTTGCTGGCACCATGGGTAAACTTAATTTTGGTGCCCTCTTTTAGTATAATCATACAAAATTGTGTGATGAAAAAACTAGGGTTAGATAATGAGTTTATTACCTTGTGTTACTTAGGTTGCTTTTTTAACAAACTTTGAACAATAATATTGTTTTTTTTAATTAAACTTGATTTTAGACAGTAATGCAAATTGCCCACCGTTGACATTTTTTTTCTAGTCTTTGGATCACCATATCTTTTTATTGCTTTTTCTATTTTTCTGCCATGGCTCCCAAATGCACTGCTTTTTATTATTTTGGAAGATCACTGATGGCGCCCTATGCACATGGTACCCCGGGCAACTCGGCAGTTGCCGGTACCTTGAGCCTGCACTACTAATATGGGGTGATTGGAGTGCCAATATCACCCAGCAAATATCCACCAGTGCAACATGCTCTATATTATTGTAAAATTGTTATGGTTCCATCCATTTTACAAGACATAATTATAATATAGATACAAATGCTATGCATGCTTTAAAAAAATGTTGTTTTCGGTCAAACTAAGCTCTATGCTGGCTAAGCCCATAAACGACACATTTAAGTCTAAGGGTATCCCAATATGGTCTTGAATGATATGTATAAACTATGCCTGTCTTCTATTTGGTCTGCATGAAACTTAGGTTGTCTGTGTCATTGTCATTAATAAAAACGTATGAAGTATTCACATTATGGTAACTCGGCTCGTACTATAAAAAAATAAATGAAATATTTTAGTTTTATAATAAAAATTAAAGGACATTTAAATGTATAGCAGTGCCAGTCAAGTAAAGGAGTGTGGAATGAAAATACCATATATCAATGCTATGACATCAAAGGTTAAAAAACACACAATAAAATAGTTTATGTTTCTATCAAAGAAACTTGTGCCTCAGTTACTGCAATGAGCCTTAAGTCATTTATATGATTGCTATTTTTATTAAAATATGAAATTATAATGTACATTTCAAAGAAAAGTGATAGTGTTTTATTTATTGATATTGCTTTAAAATTCTCATCACACAATTTTTAATAAAATTGTTAGCCTACTACTGTGTTGGTCATTTGTTGGTTTCATAGCCTACATACTCCGATTTGTCATCATTTCAAGACTTGATTACAATTTGATCAAAATATTTATATAATGTATTTATGGAATGATGCCTGTGTATCAGTATCACAGATTATGTTTAGGTGAGCTTCACACTTTGCCTATCTTCAGCCAAAAAAATATAATGACTTACGTATAATTTCTGCCCTATTACATCAATTGGGTGCTGGGTGGCCAAGTGGTATAAATTGAGTAAATCCCAAGCTTGTGGACAGGAGTTCAATCCCCAGCACAATCCTAGACAAGCAAAAACATCACCCTCATCCCAGGTGGATGGGACTCATTAATTTTGGATGGCAACTCATCTAAGAGTTTGAAATGGGCGGTGTGACATTGACTAAAGGAAAATTCTGGGAACTCCTGTGACGCTACTTGGGCCAAGCTGTATAACATGATGTTCCCTTGGGTTATCAAGATGATTGGAGAGAGGTGAATAGCTGTCTAAAGAACCAGCTTATCCTCCTAAAGAAAAATCCCAGTACTTAATTTTGTCCTGCAAATGCTACACCATCTTCATATTGTGACTGACGGATGCCCAAAAATATTAAAAAGTGACAACATATTTAAATCATATGTTTCATTCATAAACCTAACTGAAGCTCATTGGAGGCAAAATACCATACTTTATTATTAGATGTAAGAAGTAATTTTTAATTTATAACATACCGTACTAATATCTTTGTTCACAAAGCTTATACATCAGCTTCACTTTGATGCCAGCTAAAATATAAATAATACGTTTTTAAGAACAAAGTAAATATTGTTCAAAATTGTTAAGTTAAAAGTGTTTTTGGGTGAAATACATACATATTTTATATCATTATCTCAATGATAATGAATGGTCTGTCAAAATGAAGGCAGCACTTTTTTCTCTAAATTACAATAAATATATCAGATTTCCTTAACTGCTATTTAACTATTGTAAATACTAAGGACTTCCCATTCTATTCATTCTCGAGCTCTCGAAAAACGTTCAGGCCTCAGTATAGTACCGGATTAAGCCCTTTTAAGGCCCTCTAAGCGGACGAAATTTTAATCACTACAGTGTGTTGAATGCATTAGATTAGATTTTTTTTCCCAACCTTTCTGAACGCTGCACCCCCTATAAATTATTTGACTGGCTTTGCACCCCCTACTTAAGTAACAATGCACTTTAAAATCTTAAAAGAATAGCATTGGAATGCAAGGAGAAATATAGACTTGGAAAGTAAACTTTGTCATTTATTACATTAAATAAAATGTTGTGGAAGAAATTAAAAAAATAAAATATATTTATCAGATAACTTGAAAGCGTACGTCCCCGCTTATAATCACTTTTCTTCGCACCCCCTTAAATGTCACCTTGTACCTAGTTAGGGAAACTCTGTAAAACAAATACATTTTATTCAGTTAAAATTGTTTCTCATTTTTAGTTCAATATTATAATTATTTGGATACTAAATATACTATGTATTTAATTTTATGTTTAAGTATTTAATTTAATTAATTGCAATTAGTCTTATAAATTTACAAACTTGATGTAATGTAAAAAAAAAAATGTGCTTGATTTCAGTAATCATGAACAGTTTATTCACAGGTCTTGGGAGGGAGTTACAAGAACTACAAAGTTAAAAAATGAAGCAGATGGTGAGGAATTTTAGTGTCATTTTTTAAATTTTATTAATACATTATAATGATGCTCTTTACAGAGGGGCTGGCAACCTACGGCACATGTGCCAGACTTGGAACACATTAAAATTTTCATTAGCATGTGGAAGTCCAAAAAAAAATAAAATTTAAATTCATCTTAAATGGTAGACTAAGTTTTTTGACATGCTAAATGAAACAGAAATCCTACCTGTGCACTCTGTCACCAAAAGGTTGCCAACCCAGACTCTATAAAAGTATACATTTTTGTCAACATAAATAATAATTGTGATTTAAAGAATTTCACATACCGTATATTAGATGTGTGTGTGTTCAATGAAATTTATAACTGTATTTAAATTTGTTTTTAGGATTTGAAATATGTTTTTCAAAATTATTTTCACTTTGACAAGACTCTGGTGAAACATAACATTTTACATAATGATCAGATATGTAATTTTGGCAAATATGTTTGATTACAGCGGTTGGGATGATAACATTACTGAAAGACCCAGCCAAAAAATGTGAATGTGTCATTCTTGTAAGACAGTACAGGCCAGCCATACAAACCACCACTATAGAATTCCCAGCAGGTACACACTCATAAAATAAGTATATTAAGAATCAACCAATCAAGTAAAATCTTTGAATTTTTCTTAAACTATGGCTTGTGTGTGTCTGTCAAACATGACAAATTTTTCTCTGTTTACAATAATTTCAATAAATGAAGTTGTCCCTAATAGTTCTTTTTTTTCATTACTTAATAAATCCAGGCAACAAGATCCCAATAGAGCAGTAGAAGAGAACACAGCCATTCTTGAAATGCTATTTTAATCTCATTGTTTACAGAAGCCAGAGTTATCAATATATTTTAGGAACATAAAATTGAGGAAGCTGCGATCAAAGTTATACAAAAAGAAATAACGAATATAGGGTAACGGTATAATTGATGAGATAAAAGGACTGCACAAAGTTAGTAACTTGCGAGCACAAAGCTTTCAGTAAACAAAACAAGAACAATGAAAAGTAAAATAAATATAACTCAAGGGTCGGAAGCCATGTCTAGTCCAAAGGACATGCAAACTGATCAATGATGTCTTTTTCAACAACAAAAATTTTAAGTTTTTAAAAAATGAGATTTTTTTACTTTTAAATGTGAAAATTGCTAAGTTTAAGGTGTATTTTAAGAACATTTAGAACATTGTTTCCAAACTTTTTTTTCATGCTGCCCCAAGAAGATTAAATTTTAATTTTGCTATATCTTAGTTAAGCATAGGGCTTGGCTTATTTTTTAACTTCAACATAAAGCCATTTTTAGCCACCACAACTTGTCCTCTAGGATGAACTTGATATTGACGTCACCGTGTAACCTCTGTGTCACTTCTTCCCTGCCCCTTTCTTGGTTGAGGAAAAGGGGTTGTTAACATTCGAATGCATTCCATTGTTCTCAAGAATGCCATTAGGTGACGCAATTTCTAAAATTTCTTTACTTGAACGTTGGGATTAAATTCATAAATAAAGCCCGCCAGATAAACAGAGCGCGACATAAAGTGAGAGATTTTTGCTATACGAGGTGTTATATTATTGTTTGTAAATTTAATATTTGTATTTTGAGGAGTGCACTTATTTCACTTTCTATAAGTTGATAGAATTTTTTTTTTTGCTTCTGTATTCAAATTTGTATTTTTATAAATTAATTACATATTGTTAGTATCACTAGCTTTGTTATCGTTTCTTTGCATACTGTTTTCTTGGTCCTTTTGTTATGCATTCTTAATTCTATGATCCAAAACTTACAACAGATTAAAACCAAAAGGGTACATAACAATGCTCACAGAGGGGAAAAAATCCCCCCCCCCCCAATTAAGTGGTTAATGTTTTGTTTTTTAAATCACTGCATGGGATAATCCTGTTGACCAAGTGCATAAATTAACAATTTAGTGCTTAACTTTTTTAAAGATATTGCTTTTTGATTCAAATTTGTATTTTTATAAATTAATTACATATTGTTTGTTTCACTAGCTTTTTTATCGTTTCTTTGCATTCTGTTTTTTTGGTCCTTTTGTTATGCATTCTTAATTCTATGATCCAAAACTTACAACAGATTAAAACCAAAAGGGTACATAACAATGCTCACAGAGGGGAAAAATCCCCCCCCCCCCAATTAAGTGGTTAATGTTTTGTTTTTTAAATCACTGCATGGGATAATCCTGTTGACCAAGTGCATAAATTAACAATTTAGTGCTTAACTTTTTTAAAGATTCTGCATTGAATCTCAAATTTGTATACTTTGTTATTCATGTAATGATTTTGCTCTAAATAATCTGGAAATAACTGATCCCAAATGTTTTCAAAGCCACCATAATTATAAAAGAACTATGCAACAGTATATGGTATTGGGATTAAACTCTTATAGTTTATATTTACTTAACATAAGGTCTGATTGATGCTGGAGAGACAGCAGAATATGCAGCAATACGAGAAATGAAGGAAGAAACAGGTTTTACAGTAAAAGTCCTACATGTATCTCCAGGTACAGTGCAATTATCTTTCTCTTGTTGATGTTGTTATGTTATAGCTTTTGTCTTTGCCTATTTTTTCACTTCAACATAGAGCTATTTTTGTATCCACCACCACTTTTCTCCACTAGTATAGCTATTTTTTAGCCCCTACCACTTTTCTCTCCCTAGTATTTGTATTTTTGAGGAGTATACCTTTTTTCATTCTGTGCTGTACTATAAGTTGACATAGTTTTTTTTTGCTTCTGTACTCAAATTTGTATAGAAATTTATTTGTATAGTTAAACAGAATATTGTTATTATAACTAGCTTTGGTATCGCTTTCTTTGCATACTGTTTCTCTCAGTTCTTTTTTATACAAGCCATATCTTATCACAGATTAAATCTTCAAAACCATAACATTGTAACACTTGTCTTTTTCTCTAAATTGTGAAATGAACATTTGTAAAATATATTGCTCATTTCCTTTTTTTAAAAATATATTATTTTTTTTAAAAATATGCAGTGACAGCCACTGATGCTGGAATTCTTGATTCAACCATGAAAATGGTCACCTGTGAGGTGAGGACTATTTTAATATATATGTATATAAATAATTAAAAAAGGGACAATAAATATTCAAACACTGAGAGTTTGTTTTAAAGTTTGTATCTAATATTATTTTTTTTTTATAGGTTGAAGTTGTTTGAATAAAAATACAATCTTCATCTCTACACAGGTTGATGCAAACGTACATTGTAACACCCACAGCCATCCAATAGGAGGAAGTGAGTTACATTACTTCTTTGATATAGTTTCCACAGCTGAAGCTAAAAATCATTGCACATTTTTTTTTTTAAAATTCAGTTACATTTCTTTTCTAATACCCTACTAAAAAAAAAAACCTGCAGCATATATAGGAGGAAGTGAGTTACATTACTTCTTTGATATAGTTTCCAAAGCTGAAACTAAAAATCATTGCACATTTTTTTTTTTAAAATTCAGTTACATTTCTTTTCTAATACCCTACTAAAAAAAAAAACCTGCAGCATATATATTGTTTGCTAGTCCATTAAAAGATATGCAATTTTTGACATAACAGTAGATATACGACAGTCACATTTTAAGAAATATGTAGGTACAGAGATTTTACTCAATGGGATTTTATAAAAAAGTATAGTAATGTTGAAAATTAAAAATTCACTAATTAATACTGCAATGTTATTTATTTAACCTTTGAAAATTTGAAGTAAGGGAAAGAAAATGTTTTTTTACTTTTTTTTAAAAAGGACATAATGTATATATTTTTTAAATTATGTCCTTTTATAATTATATCATTATTCACACAGTGCTATTAATTTGGTTGGGCCAGTGGACTGACAAGGTGGTAGGGATGGATGTTGTGATAAATAGGGATAAAAAAGGAGCTGGAACTTTGAAATGATGGGAGAGTGAAGGGAAGGGGATGGGCTAGGCTTCTTGGGCAAGGGGTTTGATGAGAGTACATTAGTTTAGGAAATACATAATGTACTGTTGATTATATCAAGGAGTTATTTAATAAAATGTCACTAAAATAAAATACTCTTAATTTTTTTTTGGCTTCTAAAAAATTTTCCACATCCCTTGGATAAAGACTCAGATGGTAAGTCACTTTTGATGCATACCATTTCTACCATAAAGTTGAATAAAGAATATAAAAATATTATAAGTAGGGTAACATTATTTTAGCTGTAAAGTTTGATCTGCAACTACAATTTGCTAGTTTTTTTTAATAAAAAATTCAGTAATAACATTAGTCTTAGTAAAAGGACAAAAATTCCATTGTCCTTTTTTTACTTACATATACAAACTTTGAGTTTATTTAACATAATAATTCTGATTTCATCTTTCAGAGTTTACAGAGGTCTTAATTGAGCCATTGCATTCTTTAGTAACAAAATTATCAGGTAAGATTAAATAGATTTATTATAAGAGAATTTGTTAATAGGGATGCAGCTAATATTTGAGTCATTGAAAAAAAAACTCAAAGGAGCTAGCAGAGTATATGGGAAATTTCCTCTTGTGCCTTTATCTATTTTGATTTTAAAAAAAAATTATAACTTATAAAATTCACAATCTTTTTTTTTCTCTTACAGAATATTCCAATAATGGAGAAATAATTGATTCAAGGGTCTACACTTGGGCATTGGCAAAGTCTGGGCACTGATAAAAATTTATAAAATTATTAACCTTCTTTTACATAGATTTTGAATTTGTTGTTTTAGGAATTTTTAAGTGAATTGAATAAATATTTTTTCCATCAGTCTTTATTTTTGCTTATGGTTGTAGCTAAGTGACTATTACTATTAAGTATTGTTTCTGCAGTTTAATTTATGGATATTTTTAGTCAATAAATTGATGAATGTCTGATACATAGAATGACAAGATCACAATAAAGAAAACAAATACCCCTACCAAATATTAAAAAAGAAAAACGCAGTCTATGTTAAATCCCACAGTTTATTAAAATAGATATTGCATTGGCCATCTCTCAATAGAAAATTTAAACATTTTGTTTGGACACAATGAACTAAACAATAATTGACATTAATATTGAGCCTTTTCCTTTAGTAGCCAAAACACAAGAAATTCAATTTAAAGGCATGCAAACTGACTTGTCAAAGAAACTAATATCAAAATTTTATATTGGTAAATGCCACAAGAGCTCACTACTAAAGAATGTTCTGATTTGGTATGTAGATAAATGGTTTTTTTTGCCTTTTTACAAAAAATTGTAATGAGGGTTAGCTTGTGATACAGCTTAAGTATAATAAAAGATAACTATTTGTAACAAATGAAGTTCTTTTGAAAAAAAACAACTACTAAATAGTTAAAAATTTCATTAAAAAATATCAGTATTTGCTGAAAAAAAAATTGGCCATTGAATTGAGTCTGAGCTTAAAACAAATCCATAATTTTACAAAGCTGCAATATTGTTTCCACTCATTACTTTTGTTCTATATGTTTAGGTATGGATCTTGGTCCTGTCTTTTTTTTCTTTCTTTCAGTTGATGTTTATTATTTTTTTGGGGTCTTTTTTTTATTAAAGCAAAACCATACTTGCTGCTTACAGATATTTTGTGTCTTTAAATCTTAAAAATTTGTAAGAAACCAAACAAGTATAGAAAACATTAAATTAATACGCAGACATTGCATAAAGTAATTGTTCATGTCATGTTTCACCCAGGAATGGACAAAGAAATATGTATATATTATTTTTAAAAATTCAACAAACCATATTTAACACACTGGATAACACAAATTTATAAAAAATATCAAACATACATTCCATCTGTAAGTTTAGGCATTAAACGTTCATTTAAAAGTATAGTATTTTGCATTGGAATTCATTAAATTGGCAACAGCCACCCACAAATCTGATTATGGAACCGTTGTTGTACAGTGTACCATAATGTTCAGAGTATAGCCAGTTCCTGATTAGAAACCTGCACCCTTAAAGTTTTATGTTCACAGATATCAGTATTTTTATGTCTTTGCAACATTCTGATTGTAGGCATCCACCTTAGTTTAAAGACTAACATTAGGGGAAAATGTTCGGCCTACTCTTGGAAAAATAAGGTATTTCATAAAATGTTAAGTATAACGTATAATGATATATGAAAAGTACTAGATAGTCCCTGTAGTGTAACTGATAAAGCCGAAATTAAATAGCACTACAATAATAAAAAAGTTTAATTTACTAACACAGTGAAACTCGCTATAGTGGAAAGATGGATATAACAGAATTGTTGCATGGCTCCCTAAATTTCGTGTATTCCTTCACACATACTTGAAATTCCTTTTTTTCCAAGTACGTGAAAAAAAAATGTATACAAATATTTTACTTCATTTTGGGATTGACATCATTTATGACTGAATATACTTTCATCATATGATTGTGGAATGGTTCCTCAAATTTGAAATTAAAACATCTTGTTGACTGGGCTTGGTGTTATTAGACGCAACCAATTGTAAGTATATAACGTCCGCTTTAATAACCATAATAATCCCACTATTCCCACAGAATCAAGGCTTCATGCAGACAATTATGTCATTTGAGCATTAAACAAAATATAAAATGTTCTATAGTGCAACATGCATTTGTAAGAATTAAAGATAAAAAAATATTTTTCCCAACCACTACATCACAGTTATTTAAAAAAAATTGCTCTCAATCAGGGCAAATTCTTTCCCTCCAGTAAGGACCGAAGGAATTAGAGATTTATTTGTTCCCTAATCTGTCAGAATTTACCAGCGTGCTTTCCCTGCTGTTATAAAATAAAATCCTATTGACTTGAAATAATAAGGTTTTACATGATAACTGGTTTTTGCACTTGATTGAAAAATTACTATAAAATGTCTGTCTTTAAAATTCTTGTTAATCATTATTTTAACTATCTGCGTTTTTAAAAATTTGATATTCTAAGAATGATTACGTACTGGTAGAATGTAATCAAAAGGAATTTTCCATGTATTTTTTAGTAATAACACAATATTAGCTAATTAGTAGCTTAAAAATATTGTAAAACCCTGTATTAAAACAATTCCCTCAAGAGGCGCTATCTTATTTTATGGACCTCAATTATTGTTACCATTTACAGTTTACCATGTATATTTTTAAATTGGCTTTTCTGTTTACTTGTGTATCTTTATACATATAAATATATTCCACTTCAGACCTTCACTAAGAAAATAATTCCACATAAAGGCCAACAGTGGTTTAATTGTAATTATTACTGGTAATAAAAAGCAAGGATCAAAAAGAATTTAATAGTTATAAAGATTATCAACTAGAGAAACAACTGTATGACAGACATTCCTAGGACTGTCAATGACAATTCAACAAGTTTTAATGTACATTTTTACATTAAATTGCTTTATACAATATGGCTCTCATGGCGTATAAACATTTGCCCAGTGAAATACTACCGGGCATGTTAAACAGAGTGAGAGAATTTAAAAGCATTAACTTTTTTTTAAACAGATGAAACATTATGAATTAAAGCATCAAAAGCTTTGTTAGAATTGTCAGGGTAAAAAAAGGTTATGAGTTAAGATGAACAGCAAATTTTTCAAAATACATTTGACAGCTTATTATTTTAAAAGTAAAAGAATTAATTGAAATGCGAAAACTAGAATTTAGTTAGTAGATTTTTATAAATATTATAAATTACAGAAATCACAAATGTGATTTGCAATTTTTCTCAAGTGAAAAGCTAATGTATAATGTAGTCTTTCTGCTTCTTACCAACATTTACTTATGGTTGAAGATTTTGAACCTTTTGGACGTCATAAATCAGCTATTTACACTATGAACAATGAGATGGGGAAATTATGTAGAACATCTGCTTCCATAGCGACAATCACAGAAATGGAATTAATAAAAATAAGGATATTTGTTTCATTTAACCAGGCATGAATCAAATGTCCTACTCCACAAATCAGACCAACGTGTAGGAAACCCTGCCACAAATGGTATAATCAGCTTTAAACATGTGTAGAAGCTAATTATTGTGATTAACAATGAAAAATAATATCATACCAAATTAATATAAGCAGACTATTAATATAGCTATACAAATCATCACAATATTACTATATTTTATTCACAACCCACTATAATTATAGGAACATATTTAATTGAATTGGGGACATTCCTTTACAAAGGAAATTTTCCTACAGCTTATGACCATTTGCAAAGGCTGGCTAGTGATACTAAATTTATAAGCACTTTTTGTTATCATTGACAATGTTCATCACATACGAACATAATAGATCTAGCTTTTGAAAAATCTACTTATTACTAAATGAACATATTAAATAATATATCAAAGTAGACCTTTTTTCCATTTCCTGTCTTTCCAGAAAGACACAGAAAAGATTTGCTTGACAAAAGAAAATCAAAATAATTATAGCTGTAAGTTCATTATGAAATGAGATAGTTATGAAATTAATATTATTTAACCAAACAAGAATAAAATGTAATTTTTATATCTATACCCATATGTTCTGTCTATATGCCGACAAAAGATAAAAAATATTTGGCTAATTTATAAGTGCTACCTTGCATGCACATACTTTTGAAGTGAAACACATGTTCAACTTTTGGTGGGCTCACCATTATATAATGGAATGTCTCCATCCCATGTCCTAGACAGAATATAAAATAATTAAGCAAATGAAGATTTACATAATTTGCTTGGTTTCTAAGAAAAGTAAATCAAATATTGAGCATAAGTATTTAGATATAATAGTAATATTTTTAAAACATTGCACAGGTTTATTTCCACAATAATCTACACATCTTTTCAACCTATCATCCCAATTCTACATTAGCCTTTTTCACTTATTTTACTGATTTTCAACATTAATTCTTTTATAAAACAGGTTAATAAAGTTAAATTGCTTTTATACGCTGGTGAATTGAAGTAGCACCATGCACTCAATATATTCATCAAATCTTAAAATTAGAAGTCTTTAAGAAGAATTGATGAAACTAAACTAATGATCAACTTTCTATCATCTGCAACTGAACACAACTTTGACACCTATGTCACTGAAGAGCATTTTTATTTGGCAATAGCGGGTTGGTGGATGGGATTCCTTGTCATATTTATTCAAGCACATTCAGTTATTAATTTTTTTTAATATTTGGAAAGGTATTGGAACTTAATGCAATGTTTGTTAATAATTTATTATCTTATAATGAGAATGTATTGGTCAATGCTTCAATACACAGATAGTATAATTAAAATATTCATCTTAAATCAGTGTCAAATGACTAAACAATACTAAATCTAGTATAGTTTCAAAGGGTGACTAATAAACAATCCAACTACATCTATAGTTGATATGTGTTCTAGTATTATGTTTATATGTGTTCAGCACTTCTTGCAAGCAAATAACATTCGATAACTTTAAAAAAAATAATACTTAAAGCAGCTCTCCTCTTGTGATGTGAAAAGAAATTGACCTTAATTTTAATGCTTATTGAATTATTATACCACTGACAAAACTTATTTTAAAATGTTGTTGCCATAAATAATTGAATTATTCCAAGTCTGTTAGGATTTTTTGGATGCTAGTCTCAGAAATGTATAAAATTTAATTAGTCTATACAGACTAATTGAACAAGATTTTTTGGAGTGTATTCTTGTTTCTAAAAGTATTTTTCCTTAAAAACATTTTTTTTTTACTTTCTTTAAAAGCCTTTTAAAAGTCATCTATTTTTATGTAAACTATGCAAAATTTGGTGAGCAGTAAGCAATTTTAAAAAATGACATTGTTTGCACACAAATAGTCTCTTATTACCCATCCAACTTTTCAAACAACTTGTTTAAAGTTTAATTAATTAAATTTAAGGATAAAATAAGATTTAGTTTACCTTCAAAAAAATATATATGATTCATAAATGAGAATTTTGGCAGTAGTGTGAAGTAGCATTGTTTGAGTGATGAATTGGTGTGCAAAAAAAAATTAGTGTATATTGTTAGATCTGAAAGAAATATAGCTATTTCTGTTTAAGTTAGACCAATTAATTTCAAAAATGGTATCAGGGTGAAAACTTATTGAAAAAGATACATCAAATAGGCTGTTTTGGATGCTTTAATTGTGTAGCTCATTAAATAACTTCTGGATGATCAGTTGCATATTTGCAAATTCTTCTGTCTGTTAACTTAATTATTGATAGAGCAGTTGATGTAAATTAAAAAACAATTTTTGAAAACAGCAACTTAAAATTTTTCATGATTATTTTCAATTGTAAATTACAAAGCCCAGAAATAAACAGACAATAGCAACTTAAAAAGCAATGAATGCAACATTTTATGGAGACAATTAGAAAAAAAAAAATTTAAAGGCACCAAAGACATACCAGAAATAGCAAACTGATAGAGAAAATGGGAAAGTGTATAGTGTATTTTAACATCAGAATCCATTAATAAGCAGATGTACAGTGTTTCCCTTGGCTTTATTAAACTTGCTTAGTATGTCAAAGCAGAATTTTAAGAAAAATAACTTTACCCAACAAATTTATTGTTTTTCTGCATCTTTTCTTTCTTCCGCTAGCAGCCTAGCAGTTAAAAAATAGAATTACAGAACATTTTTATCCATATAAAACAAATATACAGTCAGATGTAAACTGAACTATCACATAAAGGTATCACATTTTATTACCAAAAATGTATACCTAAACAATACATGTTAAAATATGTAATTGAGAACTAAGTTTCAAAATGCTTACGGTAGTTTTCCACCCTCTAATTGGTCAACTATTTCCTCTTGTCTAAGAGCCGCCGCCACTGATTCAGTGTGCTGCTGTTTCATCTCCCGGCGTTTCACCTCTGTGTACCCTGCAGATCCCAAGAGTACAACCATGTTGCTGACCCACCACAAAGATGTCTTGACTTCTTGAAAGTAGATGCAAGCTAACACGGTCTGAGCACAAGCTTTTGCTGTTCCCGATATGTTATGTGTGAGTGGCGATGTGACCTAAAGTTAAGATTTTTGAAAAATATACATTAACGACTATGTATTGAAACTATATTTCCTGTTTTTAACAAATGTGAAGTACAACTATTTTATATGAAAACATAAAATAAAATGTTTGTTAACTTTTGAGTTTAAAATTTTTTATTAGTATGGTACGGGTGCTTAATAAAGATAGTTTTGATACTAAAACAGTAACTACAAAGAGAATTTTTATGCATTCTAAAAAAAAATAAAACACACAAATCAGAAACAACTGGGTCAACATTCAAATGATCCCTATTGCCCACCTCTGTCTGCAACTGACATTTTAAATATATATTTCATTTCATCATGAAAATTAAAAAATATGCCCAACTTAAGATATTCATTCTACAGCATATGGTAATAAAATACTTATTGATTTGAGATCACTAATTTAATTTTTGAATTTATTTCTGCAATGATTTACCTAAAAAAGATATTTTTTTAAAATCACACATCAGAAGCAAAATTGACAGCAACTATAAAAATAAATTTATTTTACATATTTTTAACTTACTTGGATCTGTAAACCTGTGATGTATCCAATGGCAAAGCCAAAGATTCCACTAACGATCATCCAGTTCCAAAATGATAATGAACCTAATAGCGGAAAGCCAACCACTTCACCAAATTCTCCAAAAATAAGCATAAGAGGAATGAATAGAATGCTGGCATTGATATTGTTGTAAAAAGTGAGGCGCCATACATTGTTGTCTACCAATGGCAAAACTTTCTTGGTATATATGGCATTAAGAGCCACAGAGGCACTGGCCAGAACACCATAGACGACACCCAAAATAGACAAAGTACCTGATGAAATTTAAAATATTTATGTATCATAAAATTAAGCAAAACAATGGGAAAATTTTAATATTTTGTTTTTCTTAATTTCTTTGTTAATAAAGAGACCATTAAACTCATAGTAATAGAATACATTAATGATTTATTTTGAGTTATTAGATTTGCTTTAATTATACATCCAACAATAAAACTTACCAGATGCACCTTCCTGATCAACACCCATGAAAAACCCAGCTATGATGATACCACAACAAGCCAAAGCTTTGCCTGAAGTTGTTTGTTGCAGCATTAGATATGTGAATACCTGGCAAACAGAGATGAGGTTTATGAGTGATTCAATATTCATTCAACTCACTGACCACGGACTAGAGCTTCTCATGGTGATTAAAATAAAAAATATAACTTGAGTGTTAATAAACTATTATTGTATTACATGCAGGTCAATGGTTCTATTTAAGAATAAGCTACCAAAGAAAAAGGGCAGAATTTTTAAAAGAATTAAAAATGAAACACTTACCACATTAAAAACTGTTGTCAATGATCTACCAACAAAATAAAATGCAACTCCAATAAACTTTAGACAAAGATTATTGAATGTTATCATACAAACAAATATGACAGAAAGCGGCAGAGTCTGTGGAAAATTTAAAAAAATAATTTAAAAAAAATATTCAGTATAATTTTAGAAAAAGCTTTCATCTTAGGTATTTATTCCTAGATTTTAATAGCTTAATTAATATTTGAAAGCCTAGGTACTATTTAGCAAAATTCATTTAGTGTGCTCTTAAAACAAAAAAACAAAACAAAAAACTTACAGCACGCAAAAGCTTTCCTTCAATTTTAACTTCTGGGAATGATACATAGCCTGGAAAAAACTGACCTCCAACACTCAAAATAACACACAGAATAACTGTAACTAAGCACTGGAACCATGTCACAAACAAGGGTGCATTTAACTGAAAACAATTGAAAGTAAACAAATCAACATAGAGATTACAATAAAACATGAACTGTTTTGCTACAGGCATTTTGTTCGTCTTCAGAATATTGAACAAATTTTGCATTTGCTTCATATCTGATGGCAGATTCATCACCACTGTGTAGGGTGATGCCACAAACGAGGGAATATGTAAGTCTATCTAAATGGTCAGTGCTTTAATGAGTTTGAAATAGGCTGGATAAAAAAAGTTGGTGATGCCCACATAAGGCTCCTTCATCAGTTGTCAACACCTATTTTAATATAGGGCTATTTAATTCCGTATCCTTTCACAACATAGGTATTGGTATTCATAGTCTTACCATAATTTTTAGGTTTGAAACCAGGACCTAAAGGAGTAGGTATGACCAATGGCGTACAGGGGGGGGGGAGAAGAAGGGGTTGACCACCACAGAGACACTTTTGTTGATGCATATCAACACCATATAACATGTGTCTGTGTGGGTGCAATTTTGTAAAGTCACCCAGGCTGCATTTAATCGAGAGTATTGGTATTCATAGTCTTACCATAATTTTTAGGTTTGAAACCAGGACCTAAAGGAGTAGGTATGACCAATGGCGTACAGGGGGGGGGGGAGAAGAAGGGGTTGACCACCACAGAGACACTTTTGTTGATGCATATCAACACCATATAACATGTGTCTGTGTGGGTGCAATTTTGTAAAGTCACCCAGGCTGCATTTAATCGAGGTAGTCCACTGGGTATCATGCAAAGGTCTGAAAAGCCACATCATGTGTGTTGGATATTTGAGGGGAAAAGGACTCAATACTTTTATTTTTATTATACTGGAATATACTTTCTATGAAATATCTTTATTCTTGTTTTCCAAAATCTCTTAATAGTTTATTAGTAAAGGAGAATTTGTTTTAGTTATGAGAAGTTTACTGATTTTAAATTCTAATATATTCTTTCTCTTTTTTTAAGGGGATTAAATAAGTCCCAGGGCCAGGGGGAACATTTGGCTAGGCCATGTCTCATATTTAAAGAAGCCTCAAATTTACATGTGGACTTATTCACAAATAAATGCACATAGTGTAACACAAGCTTAGATAGTCTTTACACATAGAATAGAATTTTAGACTGGGCAAATTAAGAATTTCTACTAAACTGATAATGAAATTCATACCAGTCATGACATGGTTCCTACACTTGGATGATACAATTAAATAGTGACATATGGAAAGCTTTGGTATGCATAGTGTTCACTCCCCTTTCCCTCCTGAAATCTGTCTATGATCAACTAGTAAGGGCAGGAGATGTGCTTTTTTGGGGGTTTGACTTGCCTGCTCTAATGATTATAGAGCTTTGTTGGCCATTATCATAATTACACATTAAAAATGTTACGACCCCAATACGGCAACAGGTTCCCATAGGCCTAGATTGGAAGCAAAGATTTTTTTTAGCTCCTTCTGTTTTGCACACACATATAATTATTTATGAAAACTAATTTTTGTCTATCTTACTATTACAATAATGTCTCCCATGATAGTCCAATACAAAACACATTGGCAAAAAATGTGATATGAATGGTTCTTAAAGAACATATTTAATTATTAATTATACGGTTTTGGTGGTTTATGAAGGACATCTAACTATCCACCCTTCCAATTTGAAAATTTTAAAGCTATTTTAAATTTTTTACAAATGTATTAATAATATTCTAATTGAAACTTACCTTTAAATCTTCACTGCTTAGTAAGTATTTATTAACAAACACCATAGAAATGGAGATTACCCTAGTTGACAGAAAGAAAATATGCAAAAATAAATATTAACAAAATAAAAATAGTAGTCTAATAATACTAATAAGTTATTAACATTTAAATAAAATTATGCAATTGTTAAAACTAAGTTTGATTAAACCTAAGTTTCGCTGATCATTTGATGACTGGACTAGAGAAGTAGTTTTCAAACGATCTGCCTCTATTTTTAAGATCTTAGCCTAGTTTAACTAAGTACTTATTTAGTAGAGCTTACTTTTTTTGGTCTTTATAGTTGAACTAATTAACTAATAAGTTAAATAAGCCTAAGCTGGTTTTAAAATCGTTTAGCCTATTCTAGTCTACACTATATGTAATATAGAATAGGCAAACAATTTTAAAACACAGACTATATACCAGGCCTGCACAACTCAAAATGTAAGACGGGCCATAATACTTTAAGAAAAACTTGTGCAGGCCGTAATACTTTATGAAAAACTTGTGCGGACCGAAAGATAATAGGACAGGGGCGAAAGCTATTCAGAAAATAATAATAATAATATTTTGTTACTTCGCGGGCCGCCAAGTGGGTGCTGCAGCCAACAGGCCGTATGTTGTGCAGGCCTGCTATATACCATACTAGAGTGACTATAATATAATAGTATAGTAGACTATAGGCATTATAGAGTACAGTATATAATAATAAGTAGGAATAGGCATAAGTCTAGCAAAGTAAGTAGCCTAATACTAATAATATTAGGCACTTCAGTGAGGCAAGGAAGACTACTTCAAAATTTGTATTGGAAATGGGAGTCAGCACAGAAGAATCCGAGTTTTTAATTTTTGGACGTTGGTGCTTTTTCATAGATAAAGGACTATTTTGTTATATAATTGTGGTATTCATCCAAAAGTTTACAGTAGTGGACATCTTGATCTACATTTCCATCATAATTTTTTGCCTTTTCAATCGATTTCAATATTAGATATTCATAGGCATATATAAGGTTTCGTTATCTACAAAATTTTGTAATAAGTTCAAAATATATGTCTTTCATATTAATTCTTCCTCTGTAAAATATATTGAAGTATATGCTTGTGCCAATTCTCATTGTGCTAGGACATGTAGGCCATTAGTTATACTCATCTAAGTAACCTGCATTACCATAAGGTAACCCCGCCCCATTTCGACCACATCCCCTTTTTAATGATGTAAGATGCCAGTACTTAGGAAATATTTAATTATTACCACTATTCAGATCAAAATATTTGATAACTTGTATTTTAAAGTGAACTTAGAAGGCATTTAAACAAGAATATTTTAAAACCTGGTAGTCCATACTATAAATTTTCATAAATTGTAGTGTCAGTAGTGTGCTAAAATTTGTATTGGGCAATCATTCACACCCACTTGCAACATGGCTATACTGAAATACGACCTCAGAGTTTCATTCATTAGAGTTAACAGTGTGCAAAACTATTAAACCATTGGTCAGGGAAAGCTTTAATTAATTAGTCATGTGCCAAAGTTGAAAATTCGAAATAAGTAGTTCCTAAACAGTATTTTAGTAATAAGACTAAGAGGATCTGTTGCCTTGTATAGTCAGTATAGATCATTTAGCATATACAAGTATAATTGACGCCGTAGACTTGATGAACAGAAAAGCCATATATTAATATATTATATTATATTAAATTTACAGATATGATATACATAGTGCATTGTTAGATAAGTTACAATTTAATTATAATTGCATATTATTAAAGTTACTTTTTAATGCAGCATTAATTTAAATGCTGAAAATAAAAGTATTTAAAAGTCGTATAAAATTATCATTAAAACAAGAGTTATAGCTCGTGACACGAACAACGGCATGGGGTCACAGATTAGAATGTAGAGATGCTGTCCTTGTTGAAAAAGGACAAATGAAGTCATACTTTGAGAATTCATAGCTCAGAAACTACTAATAATTAAATAATAATAATACTAATACTAAAGTAAAGATAGAAAGTTGATTTTGGTTTCATTTTTTAATTTTGATTTATTATTAAGTATTATACTTATACTATACTTTTGATAATTTTTTGAATTTTAATTTTTTTTTTAATACCAAAGTACCTAATTAATATTATTAATAATAATAATTATATACTATAGACTATAGGCATAGTGCCGCATAGTCTACCCTATAGCCTATGACTATAGACTATAGTGACTATAGTACTCTATGTCATGTTGTATAGTAAAACTTAAAGTAGCACAGTAATGAGTAATGATTCAGTAATATTTATGGTAATCATTACATTACGGCATTTATGGTATCCCATGCCTTACATTTTTATTATTATTTATTGGTGACTTACCAATATGCAGCGACAACAGTCGCTATTTTAATATATTTGGAGACCAACGACTCCATTTTGAAGCCTACGCGTCTACCAGGGGCTTGTGAATTCGGCCACATCCTCAATGAATCGTAAATACAATTATACAGCCGAAAAGTTGTCGTGTGTGTAGGACCTGTCACGGCCTACTTACAAATTACTGAATTGCGGATTTGATATTGAATACGACTTTACGACATTGTTTTCGAACTTAAAACAGACCCATAATTTTCAATTATCGCATCAAGCCTTTAAATAAACACTGGATAATACAAATTATTTGCACCACTGCGTATTTCTTCCGTAATTAAAAAAAAAACACAACTTTATGAATGTCATAAAAATTAAAAAGACTTTTAAAAAAATGTATTTTTCAACAGTTTAATTTCATTCCGAGGGAGATGGTAATTTTACAAAAATGTATGGTAAGATTTATTAAGAGAAGTCTTAGTTTAATATTCTTGTACATTTATTTAAGATAAAAAATATTATTTTATGGCATATTGAAAAATAAATTAAAGGTCATAAAAAGTAATGAAACTCAGACAGGTAAATTAAAAGTAAATTTAATAAATGATCCCAACCACGTCTAAATAAGGGAAACTACTCTTGTTTTCGTTTTTGTTTACAGTTTACACAGTCTGACTCTGACGGTTTCACATTTTGCAGTATAAACGCCACAGTGAAAGATTAACTGTAGTGGATATATAGTTATGACATAAAGTATTTTATCTATCCCCATAATAATGGCTGTAAGTATTATAGTGGTTGAAATTAATAATAACTTATAATAACACTTGTGACTTTGAGTGAGTTATTGATCATTGATAGAAGTTATAAAAAGTTTCAGTTTATAGGCCCTAAAATTACTAATACTATAACTATAACTTACTATAACTAGGCACTTGAATACAAAATTTAAAAAAATTGAAATAATTTTTTTAATAACACAGTTAGTTAGAGCAAATTTCAAATAAAAAAATGAAACCAGAATCAACTTTTTAGCTTAAGTACTTTTTGAGCTATGAATTTTTAAAGTGTGAGTTCATTTGGTATTTTTTACTATGGACGAAACCTCCACATCTTGTGACCTCATTCCGCTAATCGCGTCATGTGCAATGACTATATAGTTTATACAAGGCAACGCATCGCCTTATCACTAAAATACTGTTTAGGGTCGACTTAGTTTAAACTTTAAACTTTGGCCCATGAATAATTAATTAAAGCTTTCCCTGACCAATGGTATAGTAGTTTTTGCACATGGCAAACTCTTATGGTTGAAACTCTGAGGTAGTACTACGATACAGCCATGATGCAAGTGGCTGTGAATGGTTGCCAATGACAACGTGTTGCACACGGTAAATTCTGATCATTTATAATATGGATTCTACCGGGTTTTTAAAGCTCAAATTAAAACATTCCAGTTTAAATGTCTTCAAAATGCATTCTGAAACACAAGTTATCAATTATTTTGATGTAAATAGTGGTAATAAATTAATATTTCCTAAGTATCGGCAACTTACGCCATTAAAAATGAAATGGGGCGTGGCCCACCCCATGGCGAAATTAGGTTGAGCGAGCTGCATGACCTGCTGCGAACGCGTATAAACATGGCGTCTCTCGTAAGACACTTATCGCTGTGAAAATTGGCATACATGTAGATCAATAGATTCCCCAGATGCAAAAAAAATTTGGTAGTGATAAATTGTTTCCTTCGACTTAATTTTAATGATGAAAGTTGCCTTATATTTACCAAGGATTTTCTCAAAGCTGACTGATTGTAAATGAAAAAGAAATTGATTAAAATGTAGGCCAAGATGTCTACCTAATTATAAGGCCGAAAACGGAACTCAAATATATATATGACAACGTGTTGCACACGGTAAATTCTGATCATTTATAATATGGATTCTACCGGGTTGTTAAAGCTCAAATTAAAACATTCCAGTTTAAATGTCTTCAAAATGCATTCTGAAACACAAGTTATCAAATATTTTGATGTAAATAGTTGTAATAAATTAATATTTCCTAAGTATCGGTAACTTCCGCCATTAATAAAGGGGCGTGGCCCACCCCATGGCGAAATTAGGTTGAGCGAACTGCATGACCTGCTGCGAACCCGTAGAAACATGGCGTCTCTCGTAAGACACTTATCGTTATGAAAATTGGCATACATGTAGATCAATACATTCCCCAGATGCAAAAAAAATTTGGTAGTGACAAATTTTTTCCTTCGACTTAATTTTAATGATGAAAGTTGCCTTATATTTACCAAGGATTTTCTCAAAGCTGACTGATTGTAAATGAAAAAGAAATTGATTAAAATGTAGGCCAAGATGTCTACCTAATTATAAGGCCGAAAACGGAACTCAAATATATATCGAAAGTACTAATTTAATAATAAATAGACACACACATCGGAAAATTAAAAACTCTGATTTTTCGGCGCCGATTTCTATTTCCGATACACAAAAAGTAGTAGTCTCCCTTGTTTCATCGAAGTATCTAACTATAACTAATAGTAGTAATAATAGTTATGTCAATTACTGGCACTGCTACTTTTACTATTGCCTACTATCTTTTTTACTTGTTCAAAATACTGAAAATACTGTACTGTAGCTGTCTGTCACAATACTAAGACTAATTTGAGTTGACTTTGGCTTGGCAATCTGCTTCGCAACCGCTGCGGCAACGCAATTAGTCTTAGTTCCTTTTATTGGAGTTTCAAGTTGACTTGGAGCCCTTTTTACAAGCCCTAAAGTGTTACACCTGATTTGCCTTAAAAAAATAACGAATTAAAGGGCTCACTTTACATAAATAAAACTATATATAATTGACTATATGGTAAATTTATGCAATCCTCATCTCTTATTTCCCATGGCCGCCATCATGTAAAAAAAACAGTAATGCAAACGCACATCTGCTAAAATGGGGAGGAGGAAGAGAGAATGTGACAATGTGCTGTTTTCTCTAGACTCTTAGAATGTTTTAGCTACTTACTTAAGTTAATGGTCACCCCCTTTCTGGAATAATTTCAGCCGGTACTTTAATTTCATGGTGAATGTAGCAACTTTTTTGCATCCCTCTAGATATGTGGCAAGAAAATGGTCTGCGGTCGCTGCCTTCCTTCAACTAAAACATGTGTGCTACAACTATAGTTACACACTGTGGTGAGAAAAGTACACCAATGAAGAAAACAATACAAAATATTTTTTAAATAATGAAACCCCAACTAGCAGTTTCTTAAAATACAATTTGGTTCCATCATTATTTGAATTTATATATAAAAAAATAATATCTTACGTTTAAAATAGTAATGAAGGAAGGTAGAATATATGCTTCAGAATAGTATTTTCTTATTCAAATAATTATTTTGCAGCTAAGTGGATCAAAAATGGGGAGGAAAGCTAAATCCTAAAAAAAAAATGTATTGTGGTCTGCACTAAAATGGTTTTTTTCCCGGTACTTTTGAACCACTTGAGCTAGAAAGTTGATCTTGGTGTTTTTGTAAATCATTCATTTGGTTGGCTCTATTCAATAAAATTGCAGTCATATTTATTTCTAGAAATATTTTGATATTTCACCAAATTACCTATATTTTCATCAGTGTCACTGTCTGACATGGTGAAATTTCATGATACACATTTGGTAAAAAATAACTGATTAAAATGACACTGTAAACTATCAATGGGAGCTGCCATTTTAATGTTCATTTGTACAAGAAATGCAAGAAGCAGTCTGATTAGCTGGTGTGAAACATATGCCATCCATGGCATAGTTTGGTATTATTGGACCAACATATTGGCTCATTGTTTTTTTTTCCATTCATCTCACTCGGCTTTGTCATCTCAAAAGGGTTAATAATAATAATAATTAGTGGTCTTTTATAGCGCGGTACCCCAGCCTAGGGCTGGGCTCACCGCACTGTACATACAAATATTATCTAAAGAGACATAACCATGACATTACAATCAAATACAATTTTGAAATAAAGAACAGCATAAACCCCAGGACTTTTACAAGGCAAATCATGGACGCAGCCAACAAGATCATTTATCGGTCAGAGGAGGGGAATCAGTCAGGGTAGTATAGCTTAAATAGATGTGTTTTGAGTTCAGTTTTGAAGGCCTGGGTGGTTGGTATATTGCGGATGTGTAGTGGCAAAGAATTCCATTGTTTGGGGGCACAGAAAGAGAAAGATCGTTCACCATATGTTTTAGTGTGTGTCTTAAGAATGGACAGAATACGCGTGTCTGCGGAAGAGCGAAGCTGTCGAAGGGGTGAATAGACAGAAAGAAGTTCTGTTAGGTAGGAAGGCCAGGAATCCGAGAAAAAGTTGTGACAGAGAACAAACAACTTGTAGTCAATGCGTGCCTGTATAGGGAGCCAATGAAGGGAGTGTCCTGCTGAATACTACTGGCACCGCGAGCAGGGGATAGTTGCAGAAGTCGGTGTTCTAAGGCTGCTCTTCGGGCTAGCATGTGTTTCTCTTCTCAGCTGTCACTATCCTTCTGGCTTCGTGAGATTGAGCTCCCTTCTTGACAGCTGATCTCGGCATGGCTCTGTCCTGGGCTGTCTGCACCCATTCAATAGGGTTGATGTTGAAGGCGTTTAGTGATGCTTTCAGGGTGTCTTTGCTTCGTTTTCTTTGACCTCTTAGGGAGTGCTTGCCCAAGGTGAGTTCACCAAAGAATATCTTTTTAGGAAGCAGGTTGTCCTCCGTACAGGCTATGTGTCCTGCCCAACAGAGTTAAGACTGCATCAGGGTGGTGAAGATGCTAGGTAGGTTCGCTCTATCGAGAACCTTCCAATCTCATTATCTTCCCACCTGATGCCGAGGAGTTTCCTGAGGCAGGTTGTGTGAAAGTGATTTAGTTTCTTGGTGTGACGCTGGTAGACTGTCCACGTTTCACATCCATAGAGCAATGTCAAGAGGTCTTCTGTGCCATATACCTTGATCTTCGTTTCACGTCTGATACCTCTTCTGTCCCAAACAGTGCTGCGGAGTCTGACGAATATTGCACTCATTTTTGCAATTCTCCATTCCATAGTTATAATGTTCATATGGAAGTCAAATGCATGATTTGCCTTGGTGATCCTTTCAATGATTTCCATGTCACAGTCATCATATGGTATAAACATTTCGTCCTACTAGAAGCTATTCTGTCACAAAACACTTTTCCATTCAGTTTTTTCTGCATATATTCGGTAATAATAGTATAGAGGCAGATTCATATAATCTACACCTTCATTTTCAAAAGGGTATGCAGAACTAATATTAAATTATTTATTTCATATTATATTTTTTCCAGATTCCAAAGTTGTTTCAATGGCTCCTGGGAGTTGGTTCCTTTATGACAGTTTGGCTTGCATATTTAATTGGTTACATACAAACAGATCTACGGAAGGAGTACCATGAAATTATTATTGCGGTACAAAGCAAATTTTTGTCTCTTAAGTGCTACCAAATAATTTTCCTTATTCATTTTATTTTTTAAAGTTTAGACTAAAAACTGACCCAAATTAAGTGATAATTTATTATATTCTACTATACTACAATAGAAGATATAAATTTTGATTGTATTTTTCTATTTTCATTGAACTTTATTTATTTCTTTTTATATCTTCAGCTGCCCATCTACTTATTGATTACATTTGCTGTAAGTATACCAGCTGGTGCTTATAAGAAAGAATTGGATGCATTAGTATAATATAATATGTTTAAATGTCATTTTATAGATTTATACAATCCTTAAAATGCAGGTGGTAGTCAATTGAAAAAATGCATAGTAAATGGAGATTTATTCACAGCCTATGATAATTAATAATTATAACAAATGTAAATGTAATAACTTTTAATATGCACATTTATCAATAAAAGTGCATTTTTTAAGTGTTATAAACGGGGAGGGGGGGGGGGAGAAAAAGTATAAAACTTTCCAGTGAATGTCCAGAGCTTGAAAATGATCTAAGTCTTAGTGCTTTGAGTTTGTGTGAAAATTGATGATTGGTTAGATTGTTTCCCCCAAAATAATAAAAACATGCCTGAAATTAAGTCAATAACAAAGTTTTAAGGTAGCTTGAAAGTCAAAGTCAGCATCCATTGCTTGGTGGTTTACTTTAAACAACTGTAAAAGTGAATTAATACTGTCCTAAAATGAGACTTTATGATAACTATGTACTTAACCACTGAAAATCACTCTCTTATCCTTTAATTGGGCAATGTAAGGCAATACAATATGATATCTTATGAAGGGGTTGACAATTAAATCAAATTTAGTATTCTAATTTAATTCTCAATTAGTTACAAAGTGGTGGCAGTGTAAAAAAGGTATACCTTATGTAAGTATGAACTAGCACTGTTTCAGTACAGG
Source organism: Lymnaea stagnalis (assembly GCA_964033795.1). NCBI lineage: Eukaryota > Metazoa > Mollusca > Gastropoda > Lymnaeidae > Lymnaea > Lymnaea stagnalis. The sequence continues at coordinate 545,843 of CAXITT010000175.1, forward strand.
CTATAAACTTTTAAATGCAATATAATTGATAATAGTTTTATTATCTTAAAATCAATTTAAAAAAATCAAAATTGCAATGATTTAGCATTGTAAATAATATATATATTTTTTTGTTAATTTATTGCAAAGAATACATTTTCCTCCACAAAGATTGCGTTAGAATTCCATGTATATTTTTTTTTTTCTTTTTTCACTCTATCTTTAAAAAAAATAATTTCTAAACCATTTTTATGTGCAATATTATTTCTGGTGTTTGCTATGTGGTTACTGGTATTTTATTACATGTCAAGAATTAGGTCCCTTTTGACATTTAAAAAAAAAAAAATATATATATATATATTCACAGCACTTCGGAGTGCTATATTTCAGCTCCCAGTCATGCAGGAATAAGACATTTGAGGTGTGTGATCTTGTTTTGGAGAGCAAGGCCGACCTTGTGTTCATTACCGAGACATGGTTTAAACATGTCAGAGATGAGGTTAAGCTTCAAGAAATTACACCTCCGGACTATGTCCTTCACTCTTGCCCACGGCAGTCGCGCAGTGGTGGGGGTATTGCTGTCCTTTATAGGAGCTCCCTCTTGAATAGTGTGGCCTTCTCAAAATCGGCCGAGTTTGTTTCCTTTGAGATGTGCAAGATGCAACTTACTTATGGTGAACTAGGGATGACATTTCTGTGCATATACAGGCCACCTCCAAATAGGCAAAATAAGTTGAAGATCTGTCAGTTTACTGTGGAGTTTTTACAACTCCTTGACATGTACGCCACCACCAACAACAATTTCATCATAATCGGCGACATAAACTGCCATTTTGACTCCACCACCGACAGCTTCGTGAAGACCCTAAAATCAGCTCTCGAAACACACACAGAATGACTCAGCTTGTCAGTGTCCCAACGCAGAAGCAGAGTCACATCCTAGATTGGCAGATTGTCAGAGAGGACTGTGCTGCTATGAGCCGTAACCTCATTATTGAGGACAAACTTATCTCTGATCACTTCCCAGTCACCATCGACTTTGACTTGAGGAAGCCAGGACGCCTTCTGCGCACAGTCACATCCCATGACCTCAGACAGATAGATCTAGTGGCCTTCAGATCTGATGTCGCAGCCCTGGGGTGCAGTGAAGATGACCCTGCTACATGCAACAGTGGCCTCAGAGTCATTTTAGACAAACATGCACCACTGTCCACACGCAAGTTACGGACCACCCTTCCACTCCATGGCTCACGGCTGAAATAAAGGACGCGAAGTAGAAGCAGCGACGTGCAGAACACAAATGGTGGAAGTTGGCTTGACCGTGCACCCACAAATCTTCTTGATCACAAGGAACAAACTAAGAATATGTCAGTCACCATATTGTAGAGTGTGGCTTTGGTAGGGAATGGTTTCGTATTGTGGGTCAGCTGACCGGTAAACAGACGAACACAATTTGCCAAATAACATTGCTGTGGGCGTCCTGCCAATGAGTTCTTTATAACGAAAGTCACGAAGATCAGGGCGAGACTTGAAATTTGCACAGATGCTCCCAAATTCTTGCCATTTAAAGGCAGTCCTATATGAACGAATTTTTAGAGGTCACTGAAACAGCTGTAAAGAAAATCTGTCTGACTCCCCGAAAAAGTCATGTTTGCTTGACCCTTTTCCGGCAAGGCTGTTGTACGAATATTTAGATGAAATAGTACCTATCATAACTAATATCATAAATCAGTCTTTAAAATCTGGTATTGTTCCATCTTCTTTTAAAGAGGCAGTTGTAACAGGTGAATCTCGACCCAAATGTGTTGGAAAAATTATCGCCCGTCTCTAATCTTCCATTTGTATCTAAGATTTTGGAGAAATTCGTTCTCCGTCAGCTCCTGAATCACCTCATTCGATGTGACTTGTTTGAGCCTTTCCAGTCAGCATACAGGGTGCATCACTCTACCGAGACAGCCCTGTTAAGCATCGTAAACGACCTTCTGTCATCTTGTGGTGAGGGCAAGATATCCCTTATGTCGCTACTCGATCTATCGCCTGCGTTCGATACGCTTGACCATGGCATACTTCTCCAACATCTGGAAAATATGTTCGGTTTCACCGATACCATCCTGAAATGGTTTCATTCGTATCTAACAAATCGGGTCCAATCAGTTATTGCAAACGGCTTGACCACGAAGCAATCTTTCATCGAATTCGGAGTACCCCAGGGCTCGGTCCTAGGCCCGGTGCTTTTCACAATGTACGTTCAGCCCGTGGATGCAGTTCAGTGATCAAGCAGTTTGACATGCTATATCGCATGTTTGCGGATCACACCCAACTTCGGCAATCTGTGATCCCCTCTCAGTTCCCTCAGGTTCTTAGTATGACACAGAAGACAGTGGAGTCAGTTAAGCACTGGATGACTATAAACAATCTTAAACTGAATGATGAAAAGACCGAGCTGATCCCCATTGCCACCGCTCAAAAGCTAAAATATATAAATAACACACAAACCCTTGCTCTCTCAGGGATACAGATTGAGTTTGCTAAAACAGTGAGAAACCTGGGTGTCTATTTAGACAGAACACTAACTATGGAAAATCACATTAACATGCTCTGCAAGGCGATTTTTCTAGAGCTGCGCAGAATTAGTCATTTCAGACCTTTCTTAACGTTAGATGCATCACAGAACCTGATGCCTGCATTTGTGCTATCACGCATGGATTACTGCAATACTCTTATGGTGGGTCTTCCAGCTACGCTCCTGGATAAAATTAAAAAAGCACAGAATAATGCGGCTTGCATCGTTCTTCGCAGACACAAATTTGACCATGCTAAAACACTTCTGAGAGAGTTGCATTGGTTGCCGGTTCGCGCTCGTATAGAGTACAAAATTGCAACTCTGTGCTACCGCTGCATGCATGACCTGGCACCGTCCTATCTCAAAGAGCTGCTGACGCCTTAAGTACCCACTAGACAACTCCGCTCATCTGATAGTGGCAAACTCTTGATACCACGTGTTCGCCTTGAGACTTACAAGGGGCGTACTTTCGCATTTGCTGACCCAACAATTTGGAACACCCTTCCTGTCGCTCTCAGAAAGAGCCAGTCACTGGAGTCTTTCAAAACTGATTTGAAGACATATCTATTTCGTAAACACCTGCTGGGATGATGTTGCCTATCTAGCTATTATCTTGAGGATGTGTATTGGCCTGTGTTGTTTATGGTTATTAGGTATGAAAGACTTAGAATGGGTATTCTCGTATATAGTTTTTGCAATGTTGCATTTTGTATTTCAATGTGGTATATTATAGATCGTTTCATTTCTCTTTTAATTTACTAGACTATATACCGCGCTTCGAGCCTTTGGGGATGAAGCGTGATTATATATATATATATATATATAATTGTATATATGTTACCGGCAATGTGTGAAATGCAGGCATTGTATAGAATGCCTGGCGGTTTTAGGCAAAGTATGAAATATTTTATTTTCGTGATTAAATTACATACTTTGCCTAGGCATTTTATACATTGCCTAGGTATTATATATAATGACAAATATACTTCAGGCAAAGTTTCAAAAGAGCGTAAAGAATTTTTTTTTAATTGGAAAAACACATTTGAATATGAAAGATAACAATAAAACTGGCAAGCAAAGGTGTCATCGAGCTACTTGTTGCAGCAAGTAAGGCTGAATTGCACTTAATTTTCTTTTTCAAACAAAGACACTTCATATTTTGGCACCTGGCCTTGCACATATACCTCACGTTTCCTTGACCGCTTCCTGTTGACTGAGAGATAGCAGCAGATCGGAGAGGTATTTCATGGGCCGGGACGTCTTCAACTCTCAATAAATCTTTTGGACATACAGTGAACTGTGATACCGAATACAGTTGTTTCAAGATTCCTTGTGCAGTTCCAAGTCGGTAAAAGCCGTCTTCTGTCTCTGTCATAACAACTGCCAACAGATTGTGCGAGTCACAACGTCCCTTGTCAACGTCAGGAATAGGAACTCGCACAGTGGCTCTAAAGGTGCAGGAGGGAATTTTTTTGTCAGAGTTTATTTTCATTTTTTTGGCCTGGATTTCAAGATTCGATTTAGATTCTTTTCTAGCCTCTATAGCTCTCTTTATCTTGAAACACAAGCTGCACAAAATACCAACACCATAACCTTCTATTTCTTCGACTCCATCGTCTTTAGCAACATGCCCACAGATCACATGTACATTACGGTGACAGTTTCGGCATGTATGGGCACCGCTGCTTTTTTTTTAAAGCAGGCACAACAAACACCAGAAGTGGAAGGCTCTTCGGTAACCATGACGTCACAATCAGTTTGGTTTCCTCCATTACTGGTTGCATTCTCTTCAGTATTCTTTATAGCAGGCTCTGTATCTTGCATCTGACGATTTGCTTCTTCCTGCTGTGTTGTTTTTACGCTTTCTATTATTTTTTCGAGTTCTTTCTCAGTCTGTATGTCTTGCAAAACGTCAGCTTCATAAGGCGTTCTCTTGATCCCAGAATGAAAGGCCCTGTTCTTCATAAGGCGTTCTCTTGATCCCAGAATGAAAGGCCCTGTTCCTCCTAAGCCGTTCTCTTGATCCCAGAATAAAAGGCCCTGTTCTTCATAAGGCGTTCTCTTGATCCCAGAATGAAAGGCCCTGTTCCTCCTAAGGCGTTCTCTTGATCCCAGAATAAAAGGCCCTGTTCTTCATAAGACGTTCTCTTGATCCCAGAATAAAAGGCCCTGTTCTTCATAAGGCGTTCTTTTGATCCCAGAATGAAAGGCCCTGTTCTTCATAAGTTGGATGAATCATAATCCCTCAGCCCAGTGGTCAGTTTTTTTTTTTACCTTGCATCCAAGCACATAGCATGTTTTCGATGTCTTGATTAGCTCTTTCGACACTGCCCTGGCTTTGTGAGTGGCACGGTTTACCTTAGACGATCTTCAACTTTAGCCAATACTCTTTTAGGCTGTTCACCACATTGTTGGTAAATTCCGGCCATTATAGGACTGTAAAATTGATGGAGCTCCAAGCAACGTAAATATTTCCACTAGTGTGTAGGCTACCTCTTCCGCCCTCTTGGATGTTAAAGCCCTCAGAACCACAAACTTTTTGAGATGATCTTGGTACACCATTATAAATTTATATTCCCTGTCAGGATGGGATTGAAAATCGATAAGATCGACCTGACCACGGGAGTTGAATTCAGAAAAAAATCATAGGCTTCACCACAACACCCTTTGTGACACCTTTTTGTTTCTTCTGGCACGGCTCACAAAGGTGGAGGTAAAGTTCAATATCATTACGTGCAATGTTCTTATACTTGTGTGAAAGTTCTTTCAACTTTCTGTCCCTTCCTCCATGTTCCACGGCCAAATGAGCCTCGTGAAGTACGTCAAATAATTCTGAATCCGTGACATAGAACTGAATAGCACAGTCGCCTTCTTTAACAGGATAGATCAACTTGCTTTTGTTGTCTACCGCCATTAAATCAGAGCGTTTCAGCAGCCAATAGTCTCGTGGTTTCTTCCGAGTTGTCATCCGAGCCATTTTCACATCATCCACTTATTTTTGGTAACTAGTTTCCGTTAGAGAAACGCAGATTTTAGCAGTATTAGCTCGTAATTGAGAAAGTTCATCGTAGAACCGCCGCTGCATGTCAACATACCGTGATTCCTGATCTGAAGCTACAATCTGATCTTCCAACATCTCGGCAGCCATCTTGAAACAAAAGGGGTAGCGTCTTTGGTGGGAGTACGAAGCACGTGTGTCATGATCACAACGCCACCACCAAGCAAAGAATCCAACATGAATGGCGGGGTATTCTATACATTGCCGGGTCGCTCTTAGGCATTATATAGAATGCCTAGGAAATGTGTGAAATATAAACCATTTCATACTTTGCCTACAATTTTCAGGCATTCTATAGAATACCTAGGCATTCTATAAAATCCAGGATTTCACACATTGCCTGTAACATATATATTCTTTCCTTTACACAAGTGACTGTGTGAAGTGAAATTTAAAAAAAACAACTTAATCATATATAACTTCATTTCAGTGAGTGATTAAACTAAACTAAAATAAGAGTTTTCAATTCTGGAAAATTTAAATAGTACTAGTAATAAGATTTTTTGAATTAGGTTTAAAACCTGTTGCATAATGATTTCATCCCAATCCAAAAAAATCATGTGATGTGATGTCACTAGTGGATTTTAAAATTGCACTAACTTTTTGATTCAATAATGTTGACATCTTACTTAATATTGACATATTGAGGACATCTCAATAATTGCACCATTTGGGGTTAAATTTAAAAGAAGTCGCTCTACATATACCTGTTAGGTTTTTTTAAAGTTAACAATAATTTCTGTATTTTGATTGTAAAAAAAAAAATTCTACTTTGACCTATTGCTGGAAAGTTTACGTTTATTTGTTCTTTATCTCAGTGTTTCACGTTAGGAATGATTGGATACAGAGTGGCAACATTCAATGATTGTGTAGAGGCATCAAAAGAATTAAAAGAGGTATTTTAATCAACATGATATCTAAACCTTTTATTCATTTGTAATTATTTTATGAGCCACTGTAGTACAGAGGTACCCGGTAATCAAAATAACACAATGCATGAAACTGATTAAATTCTTCTCATCAGCTCACAACTGTACACTGCCTATTAGTTTAGCTTTACCATCTAGTCCCCACAAAAAAAAGTATTGGTTGCAGACCTCATTGAATCATATTATTATTTCAGTGTCCAAAGAGAGATTATATTTAAACTAGGGTGTTTCATGCAAATCCCAAAACGAAAATGATACAATTACCTACTGATTTTAAAATATCAACATTTAAACAGAATTTAAGCCACTTGACTTAATAAGCCTTAAAAATTGTCCTGGATAAAGTACAGGAACCATTTTTCCACCGTTTGGTTGTAAAAACTTCTATATATCTTTTTAAAATTACTCAGTATGCATATTTAAATATTTTTTATATATATTTTCCTTTCAGCTAAAACTTCAGCAAATATATATTATATATATATATATATATATAAATAAATACATACTATCAATCTATGTTCGTTATACTAAAGAAATTTGAATAACTGTAGAACTACCCCCAAAAATAACTTTTAAATGGATTTTTATTCCTTAACAAGATTTTGCCATTTGAAATCTACTGATATTGTTATTTATCACTTTCTAATTTTTAAAATTTAAAGATGAACCTTTCTAATTTACTGTACTTTTTAATAGTATTCCATAAGCTTGATTGCATTAATGTTCATAAGTATAACCTTTTTATACCCAATACTAATACCCTCGGTAGATTAAATGAAGCATTATTTGAGATTAACTCTCTTGAGATGGCTGGGCAGATCTATTGGCCAGACTGTTATGGCAAAAACATGAAAGGCAGATCTAATTGACCCAATAATAAAGCAAGAGTGCCCATGCCTTAAGATGGCACTGCTTTTCTCCACTTATGTCAATTACTGAGCAGTGGCGTAGCTAGGGTTGTTACCACCTGGGGCTAACATCTTAGTCTACTTACAAATACTTTCATGATTGTAAACACAAATTCTTACTTTATTTTTTTCGATTCATATCAGGGAGAAGTTAAACGTGTTGACCAGAGTTATTCTCCTTTAAGAAGTATGCAACTTGTGATTTGCTTTCAATAATTTAAAATATAAAATTTGGAATGTGTCAAAAATTTCGTGGGTTAAAATTGGCAAATGTGCTGTCCACTGACTTTTAAATCAAATTAAATTGCCAAAATCTTTCAATATTCATTAACAATAAGTGAAGCATGATGCCTATAAAAGAGTAAGTCTCCTAGAAGTGTGAGACTCTGGGCCAGTGCTCATGCCTTTAGACGGCACTGTAGTGACCCGCTATAAATGCTTAAAAAATGTGACCTTGAAATATGTCAAAAGGCATAAGCAGCCACGGAGGAATATTTTATGCAGTTTTTCACATTGAATCTAATTCAAATATGGGATTAGGGCTTACTAAGGCTTCAACAATCATAAAATGTAACAAAATTATGCAAGTTAGACTATTTTATTCTAAGTGTAAAAAATAATTGCATGCATAAATTATGCAAATCAGGATATCTCATTAGCATAAATTTTGAGATTTCAGTTGGATTGATAGAATCATATTAGTTTATTCAATTCTCCACAAGAATATATATAGTTTTATATAAACTTATAACCTATTTATTACCATACAAAGTATGGTAAAGTATGGTAATAAGATTATTTTTTATAATTTTTTTGGGAAAGTAAGTGCAGGACTTGTGAAAAGGGCTCCATCTTTATGGCACAGACAGTCCAAAAAGGCTCTGTCTAAAGAGGGTTAAACAATTAATTTTTATAATTACAAACTTACAATGTTTTGATAATGTCCACATCCTTTAGCAACATATGTTATCAATATTATTTACCAATTTACAGCAAATTGAAGAGGCCAGAAGAGATTTGGAGACGAAAGGTTATAAATATTCATCTGACTGGAAATGAGGTAACCCAAAAAGTTTTGGAATATTGGTTGATCCTAAACTTTGTAGGGTGTGCAGCAATATAAAACTTTAAAAAAGAAATACAGAACACAACCAAATTTCTTTAAATCTCATGTCAATAATCAACAAGAGACAGTATTCCTCATTCTAGAATTTCATTACCTACTGGTACTTTACTTTTTAATTGTGATTGTTGATGTTATTGTATGTTTCATTTCCAATTATACATATCTTATTGCTACTTTCCTCTAATTACCATGAACCATTGATAATTGGTTATCAGATACTGGCTCAATAATCAACACTATAATTTTATGACTTTAACAATTTAAATCATCTTACTGTAGAGTCTTCGTAATCTGCAATTTTAATGATAATTTGTTTTTTAAAGAAAGAAGAAGTGAATAAACCTTAATTAATTACTGATAAGATGAATGTATATGTTTTTTTTTTTTAAAATGTCATTCCAGTTAACGTCTTTGCTCTCTTTGAGCAAAATATCCTTGGTAATTATATAAACATTGGACCCCAAAATGTTATCTTAATAGTTTTAATTTTAAAACAATATTTAAAAAGCATAACTTAAACAAAAACAATATTAATTTATAGTTTTATTTAAGTACTATAAAAATAATAATGTTTTCTGTTTACTGATCACCATCTATTGATAACTGCTGTGTAAAATAAAAATTGGTAATATTTTACTTTGTTTTCTGTTTTTAATCTTGAAGTTACTGAAATAATTGTTTTCAAATAGAAAAATAATATATATATAAGTAAAAAAATATATATAAGGTTGAAGGACACACATGACATATTATATTGACAAAGAAACACACTTTTGGTCTGAACTTAATTTGTCAATATTTAATCAGATAATGTATAAGGCATTGTTAAAGAAAAGTGAAAATGCACATATAAAATGTAATATCTCTTTATGATGTTGGTGATATGTATGATTTTAAAATCTTAACTGGATCAACAGGTCTGTCCCCATCATCTGTTTCTACCATGCCAATCCGCTGTACTACATTTATACCAGAAGAAACACGGCCAAAAATAGTGTGTTTCCCATCTAACCACTGTGTGGGAGCAAGTGTAATAAAAAACTGACTTCCATTTGTGTTAGGTCCACTGTTTGCCATTGAAAGGATTCCAGCACCTTAAAAAATAGTTTAAAGCATTTGTTATTAAATATTGTGATACCAGATGCCCACTATGTTCTCATCCCCCATAAAACTAATACTTCATCTAAAAAATCATTTAAAGCCTTGATTTTGAACAAAAATAATTTTTTTACACATTCATATAATACTAAATATACAAGATTACATTAATTTCCAAATATTTATTTTTACATTTACAATTATTGATATTAATTGAATTAATTGAGATAGTATTTTTAGCCACAATTTTTTTGACATTTAAAAAAATGCCACTCAAAATGTTTAAGTAAATCTAATAAATTTTCTTATATAAAAAAATTTCAAACACATCAGTTATTAATTTTATAGGAAATAGTTGGACAAGTTATGTGGGAGCTTGAATCGGAATACAAGACAATAAGAGCCTTCCTCAGCAAACAGGACAAATATTAAATTAATGGTATTAGAAGTTAGCAGATCTTAACACACAATCAGAATCAGTTGTATCTCCAATAAATCAGTATCTATTTTTCAAGGCAGTAATTGTGACCCTGCAAATAGTACTACATTAAACATATGTTAACAAACCAACCTCTAAATCTATCTCAAAACAGAAAGAATAAATCTACCTGTGTGTTTCAAGTCTTCAGTAATTTCATCATCAAAATTTTTTCCATATATTGAAGCTCCTCCTCTACCTGGAAATAATCATTTGTGATTTTTATAAACTTAAAAATCAGGTATATGAACATTAAGGTTACAAATATTTTTGTAGATAATGTAATAGGTTTTCATAAATTAAATTAAGTTTGAATTGCTCGAGTTGCTTAAATGAGTGTTCATGGCAAGAAATATCCATATTTTATAGATCTACTCATACAATTACAAACTTTACATTTATATTTGCTGTCTTGTTTTTCTCATGTGGAGATACTGATCTTCCAACGAGCGCCTCCCCAGATATGCGGCTAATGTGAATGTGGAAATAAAATCCCGTTACCCGGGGCGGACCAAAATCAGAACCTACTGCCTTGTAGAAAGTGGAGGGATTAAAAAGGCTAAGGAACCTTACCAGAGAGCTGTAAGGGGAAACCCCACAGACTGTTGTGCGCAGGGCTTATAGCCCTGCCATTAAAAAATAAACGTTAGAATGCCAAACAACAAAATTAAAAAGAGGACTGATTCTAATGGACATCAATCCATGACTGGATATGGACATGATTTTTTGGATTGCAACTTTGAATGTGCTAAGCCTGTTTAGAGCAGGAGCCTTAGCCAACCTAATAGTTAATAAATCAACCAATTAAATATAAAATTTCTTTTGTTGCATTACAAGAAATTCGATTGAAAAATGCAGACATCCTCAAGACAAAAAACTACACCATATTTTATAGTGGCAATAATACTAACACTTTTGGAACAGGATTTGATGTGAAGAAAGAAGCCCTCTGTGCAGTTAAAGGTTTTAAATCAGAGGATGAAAGATTGTGCTCTTTGCGTTTGCAAGGAATAATGTTTAATACAACATTTATAAAAGTTCATGATCTCATCGAATATACAGACTGTCAGAAAAAAAAATTCTTTTATGAGACGGAAAAAATCTATGATGAGGCACTTAAGCATGATATTATAATAGTGATTGGCCACTTTAATGCCAAAATAGGGAAAAAAAGTGTTTATATCAACAATTGGCAAGGAGAGTACCGGTATACATGAAGAATCCAATGACAATGAGATCAACTCATAGACTTTGCTTCAGGAAAACCCATAACAGCGGCACCAAGTTTCCACACACAAAATATACATAAAGTTACTTGGAACTCACCAGATAGAATCACTCACAACCAAATTGACCATGTTCTAATCGATCTGAGGCATAGATCAGACATGCAAGACGTGAGAAGCTATCGAGGAGCGGATGCAGACGTAAGGTTTAAATGTAAGCAGAAAATAAGCAAAATACACAATGGTCGAAATCAAAGAGAAAATTGATATGATTACCAAAAAACTTACTTAAGACCCACTAACCGCAAAAGCTTACCAAAATGAAGTAGAAGCATCACAGGAGCAAATAAACAGGGAAGACAACATAAATGAACAGTGGGATAGGATAAAAAAAATCCTATGAAAAGAACATCAGAAAAGTAGTAGGATTTAAACAAACTAACAATTGAGTAGGATGTTTGATAATAAATGCAGAGAGACTGACAAAGAAAGGAACAAGGCACAAATAACCATGATACAAAGGGAAACAAGAAATTATGAGACAAGTATACAATCAAGCCAGTAGGAAAGCCAAGAAAATGTGTAGGAAGAAAAAAGGGAATGGGAAAAAGCTAAACCAAAGAAATAGAAGAAATATCAAGAGAGGGAAATATTAGAAGAATGTACATGAAGATAAAAGACGAAAAGAATGGATACCAAGCCAGACCTCAAATGTGTGAGAGCAATGATGGAGAATTACTTACGGAAAATTGTCAAGTACTGGAGAGATGGGCTGAATATTTTCAGAGAATAATAAATGAAGACAATGGATAAGATGAAGAATATCAACAACCACATGGAGGACCAGACCCTTTAATAAACTCTGCAACTTTGGAAAAAGCTACAGAAGTAATTGATTCTATGAAAAACCGCAAAGCCCCTGGAAAAGAATTCATCACAGCAGAACTTATTAAAGGTTCATGGAGAATACTTAAGGGAATTTCAGATTATTTATTTATTTATTTATTTAGGCATTTTTATATAGCGCTTATCATAAAGCTCTAAGCGCTTTACAATTATTAAAACAAGTAAACTAAGTAAATACAAATGAGACACTAGGATAGTAACTACTATTCTATAGAAACAATGAAAATGGCTATAAAAAGAGGACACTTTGACACTTCTGGATTAAACCGAAACAGAAAATTAGGTAGGGCAAGGAGGGTGCATCACAGGTCATAGGCGGACCTAAACAGGTGAGTTTTAAGGGACTTTTTGAAAATGGACGAGGTTTCACTATGACGTATATGGAAGGGGAGCTGGTTCCAGAACGTGGGCCCATGGAAGCAGAAGGAGCGTTCACCGATGGTCTTAGTTTTAGTTCTTGGGATGGAGAGGGTTCTACTGTCAATGGAAGAACGTAGTTGTCTTGTGGGGATGTAAGGAAGCAACAGTTCAGAGAGATAGACAGGAAAGTGAGGGTCAGTGAACGAGTTGAAACAAAGATTGGAAGACTTGTATTTGATGCGAGAGGATATTGGAAGCCAGTGGAGTTGCCGCATGTGTGGTTGAATGTGGTCATGTTTCTTTAATTTAAAAATGAGTCTGCATGCTGAGTTCTGTGCCTTCTGAAGTTTGATAAGGGACTTTTTGAAAATGGACGAGGTTTCACTATGACGTATATGGAAGGGGAGCTGGTTCCAGAACGTGGGCCCATGGAAGCAGAAGGAGCGTTCACCGATGGTCTTAGTTTTAGTTCTTGGGATGGAGAGGGTTCTACTGTCAATGGAAGAACGTAGTTGTCTTGTGGGGATGTAAGGAAGCAACAGTTCAGAGAGATAGACAGGAAAGTGAGGGTCAGTGAACGAGTTGAAACAAAGATTGGAAGACTTGTATTTGATGCGAGAGGATATTGGAAGCCAGTGGAGTTGCCGCATGTGTGGTTGAATGTGGTCATGTTTCTTTAATTTAAAAATGAGTCTGCATGCTGAGTTCTGTGCCTTCTGAAGTTTGTCTATGTGGTGTTGAGGAATGCCTGAGAGAAGAATGTTACAGTAGTCAAATTTTGAAAGAATGAGTGAAGAGACGAGAGTTTTTGTGGCATCAAAATAAATTTATAAATAAATAAACCAGACTTCTGAAAAAGTAAATCAATTGAAATATCTTGGATCTTTATTAAATGAAAGAAACGAATTACTAACACAAATAAAAGAAAGAATATTGGCCGGAAACAGGGCATACTTCAGTAGTCAGAAAATACTCCAAAGTAAAAACATTACAAGAAAAACAAAGAAAACAATATATAGTACTGTAATCAGAACAGTTGTAACATACGCAAGTGAAACTTTAACCCTAACAAAAACCGCTGAAAACCTATTAAAAACATGGACGAAAAAAGTTTTCCGGAAAATATAAGGACCAACAAAGGATGAATGTGGATGGAGAATACGAACCAACCAGGAATTGTACAGTCTATATCAGGCTCTCACACTAGCAGCAGAAATAAAAAAAGGGCAGGCTAAGCTGGGCTAGACATTTAGAAAAAATGCCAAATGACAGAGGAGTGAAGAGGGTGAACCACCAAAACCCCAGAGGAAAACATGGATTGATGATGTGGAGAGGGATCTACAGCATGCAGGAATCCAAGCATAAAAAAGAAAAGCATCAGTTAGGTCTGAGTGGAAGGATGTGGTGAGGCAGACCAAAACCCTGTAGCGCCAAAGACATGGATGTCTTTGTTATTGTCTGATGTGCTGATTTTTATCCAATTTAGAATGGTGACCATGATCTTTCAGGGTTATAAAACATTACATTTTTCTTGGTGCATATTCATTTGATCTGACTTATTCTTTTTTTTTTTAAATTGAAACATAAGGCAAAGGTAGATAAAAAGAAAAGCAATTATAATTATCTATTTATGTTAGAAGGATAAGAAGCAAGATATAAATTATGTAGCATTTTACCAGTTCCAGTAGGATCTCCCCCTTGAATCATAAAATCTTTAATAATTCTGTGAAATTTGATACCATTGTAGTATCCTCGTCTTGTTAGCTCAGCAAAATTACGGCATGTGTTTGGGGAATGTTTCCAATATAGTTCAATGACAATATTTCCCATCCTGTGGAAAATAATGATTAATTTTGATAAAGATATTTAGATACTAATACAATATATTATTTGGAGTAGGTTATGTCCTGTTATAACTAATAAATATCACTAGCAACAGTATTAAAAACTAAATCATGCTAAATACTATGCTAGTTATATTACACAATTAGAAGAAGCCAAACAATTATAGCCTGTTTTCTTCTGGGCTGACCTTAAAAAACAATGTCAAATGGTTTCACAAAAAAGCCAGTGTTGTAACTTATAAAAAGTTAATTAATTAATCTAATAATTTTTTATAACTTGCAATCAACAGAATCTTATTTTCTTTAAGGAGAAAGGCTCAAAGATGATAACTGTAAAAATATGCCATAAACTATAATTATAATATTATATAAACTATATAATATTAACATCTTAGCTTACAATAAAGTTTTTCATTGTGGAAACTGGTAATCACAGTGTTAAGTCAATACCAGTACATGGAAATGTTATATTTTCCAGGATGATATAAGCAGCCTTTGGAAGTTTGGTATGTTCAGTTAACTTCTCATCCCCTCCCGCAGTAAACTGTGGGGCCACCCATCCATATATAAAAATGTACACAGAAAAGAAAATGAAATCCCCCGCCCTTAACCAGTATATTTTTGGACACACATAGGCCGACACCATGATTGTTTATTTACCCCCCCCCCCAACACAATTTGATTCAATTTATTTTTAGACAGTTATGACATAGCCTACTGGAAAAAACAAAGTCCTTTTTTTTTAAAGAAATGTATATTACCCCGGTACACTCATAAGGGCTTCACTGAACTTTTTGTGTATACTCTATCTAAAGCCAGATCGTTCATAAGCTGAACCCTTAGTTTTGGCCAGGAAAAGCCTGGAAAGTGTATAAGTATAACCACTCATTAGCCAACCCCATAAAATAATATTCTAGTGTAAGCCAAATGGTACTACAGTGGAACCTCTCATATCAAGCACCTCTCATAACGAGTAATTCGCATAACAAGCAAAAAAAAATGTGAAGAAGTTGCTCCCTTAACGAGTGAAATTTCGCATAACGAGTTACGCAGAAAGGGGAAGTCCCTTTTTCTCAACATTCCTTTGTGAGCCGGGACATCCGCGCTGATGCATTAGTCTGTGTTTAGCGCTCGGTCTGTTAGCGTATTGTTTTCGTGTGTGATCACCTGTTTTTACAAATTTTGTATTTAGACAGTATTCGTAATTTTTTTATGTGCAAAGTGTAATAACCTGTGCTAAAATGTCTTCGAAGAAAAAACAACAAGAAGACAGTCATAAGAGAGAAAAAATAACTGTTGAAATGAAACGTAAAATCATTGAAAAGCGGGAACAAGGTGTGAGCGTGGCTAATCTAGAGCGCACATACACTGTCAACATCAACGATCTGCACTATTCTCAAGAACAAAAACAAAATTAAGGCGATGGATGCTTCATTTTCACATTGTTGCTTGCCTCAAGATGATTGACAAGGCTTGGGAAGGAGTTACCAAGAGGACCCTCACTTCTGCTTGGAAAAAACTTTTGCCAGAGAGAGTTGTTGAATGTGATTTTGAAACAGTACCTGTGAAGTCTACAGTTAACGAGATTGTGTCATTGGCCAATATCATGGGACTCGAGGTGGACAACAACGATATTGAAGAGCTTGTGAAAGAGCACAGTCAAGAGTTGACCACCGAAGAGCTTATGGAGTTGCATCGTGTTTCACAGCAAGAAATTATGGAGGAGAGCTCATTAATGGAGGAGGAAGTAGAGGAGCAACAATCTTCTAGCGCAATTAGAGAAATGCTGAAAGCATGGGAAACTGTTGCATCGTACATTAAGAAGCATCACCCTAATATGGAGGTGGCTATTCGTGCTAAAAATTTATTCAATGATAATGCTGTGACACATTTTCGTAAAATTTTGAAGCGTCTGCAAAAACAAATGTTTTTAGACAGTTTTCTAGTTAAAAAGGATTAATTATTTGTCATAAATTCATTTACATTTTTTGTTTCAAATCTAAATCCTATTCCAAGTTGTTACACTCCTTAACAATTCATAAGTAATTTTATTTGAATCAATGTTAATAAAATTTTTTGAAAAATCGTATTTTACATTGATTTGTATGGGAAAAATTGTTTCGTTTATCAAGTGTTTCGCTTAACGAGTAAGATTCTGGAATGAATAATGCTCGTTATGAGAGGTTCCACTGTGTAAGAAAATATTATTGCAAATCCTGACACTTTATAATAATTACTAGAAGATATGACCTCGGTGAAACTGCTATTGCAAAATCTACTAATTTTTAAGTAGGTAACTGTGTCAGTCGGATCGTAACCAATCAACATTGGCTCATTCTTATAAATATTATTTAAATATTTTACTAATGGAGTTAAAAACTAAAAAACATACTAATACTAAACTAGTACTAGATCTAATTTTAAAAATTAGATGATGACTGCCATTTTGAATGAAAGAAAAATGTAGTCGCATGACTTTACAAGTCACATGTGGGATTTGCAAATAATTCTTCTAACTAAATATCAATAAAAAAGTTTGCATAAGTGCATATCACAAATATGGTGCCAAAATTATCAACATTTGGGGGACATGTCCGCAGTAAACTTGTTTGGTCTATTGTTGGACAACCATTCACCCAACACCCAGGCCTGCATCTTGTGGCTGTGAGGCAATACATATTCTAGTGGCTGTTAGTGAGTTTGCCCATATCCAGTTGCCATGTGTGAGGTAACATGCCCAGATGCCTTGTGTGAAGCTGCCCATCATTTGGTAACTTTGTGTGAATTGACCTGTATTTAGTTGCCATGAGATGTAACCCATGCCCAGTTGCAGTGTATGAGGTGACCTGGGTCCAATCACTATGAATGAGTTCGGCAACACGCCTTCATCTGCTGTGTGTGAGGCAACCTGTTTCCGGTGACCATGTGTGAGATGATCTATATAATGGCAATGTGTGAGGGGACCAATGTCCAGCTGCCATATCCATATGTGAGATGACCCGTATCCCATTGACCCATGTGTGAGCCAATGTGAGATCAACTTCAGGTCACCGACCATAAGAAATCCACAAGACCTAAGCCTAAGTTTAGCCAAATTATTATTACTAATTAACTCGTATTTTCAGTTAGGTAAGAATGAATTTATGTACCGGTATAATTTATATTATATTTAAAGTATTTAAAGTGAGGTGAGTTATATTTTCATTATTTGACCATCAATATTTAATTGTATTACAAACAGTATTGTTGTGCTGACCGCCAACGTGAGTCTTAGGATTTAAAGGCTGGTGGACCAGTGCCGGTCCCTGGATTAATAAATTAATAAACGTGAGTCTTAAGATTTAAGGCTCGCCGACTAAACAAAGTCTTAATCTTAACTAAGTGGTGGCTAAGTTAAGTCAAAAAAGTCTATTCAAAATTAAGAAACCAAGTTTTAACTTACGTTGTTTCAAGTGTAACATTTGATGGTTGCCATGATTTTTTAGGAATTCCAGCGCCTCCTACAGTTGCGATAGACATCACTTCACTTAATCACAACGTGTGTCTATAAAATATTATTTCTAATTGAATTTTGTGAAGACAAAATATAAATGATTAAAGTGATTTAATGTGTGTGATAGATTTTGAATTGAGGGCACAACTATAAATTGGAGAACTATGGAGTCGGTTGAATTGATTTCATGCAGGATAAAAGGTTCTAAGAATTTTTCGTAGTGGATCATGAAAGAGAAAAGTAAGTATTAAAAAAAAACAGTAAGTGATAATGAAGTGCTAAAATATATTAGTTTTATAATTTTCAAATTTTTAATTGGGTCCCACTTAATTGTTCTGTTTAGCCATGGTAAAAAAACGCGGTGCTATCTTTTCACATTTACCAAGAAATTACGGATGAACTATCATGAACTAACTGATAAACATTTGAGAGCCGTTGAATTAAATGTAAACTTCATATTTACAAGAATGTTTATAAGCCCTGAGCCCAGTCTGGTATTCTGGTTAGATCGTTAGTAGTAGCCCAGACTAAAGTTTTATAACTTAAAATTAAGTTCATATTTAATTATTTGAATTTACCAGTGCAACTCACCCGTCATTTCTTCACAGTATTCTTTTATTGCTGTAACTGTAAGTCGTAACAAAGTATAAATGACAGTTTATTTAGCAATCGGCTGCAATGCCAAATAATAAAAATACTCCTCATTTTCAATCAATGCAATTTTTCAATTAATTAGGCCTAATTTTTATTTTTTAAGCCAAGCCCACCTTTATAATTGAACTAAGCCAACTTACGAAAATAAGGGATTACTGTTAAATTAACTTAAGTACTAATTATTATTATAGTCCATAATATAATAATTAATATGAATATACTTATTCTAAGTTAAGTGTCTGACTTAACTGACTATGACATTATGACTATCTAGATGTTCTTTACCTAACAGCCTAACATCTTAGGAATTACTTTTACATTGAGTCATTGATTGAGGACTTACCAGTAACTACTGCTACTACTACAATGATATATTTAAGTCTAATCATAACTTAACTAAGAAAAATAGTAGTAAGAGGAGTTAGACTTGTAGTCATTGTAGTGCTAAATTCATTACACTAATGCTTAGGCTTAGTTATTATATTTATTTTGTTGAAAATGTTAGGGCCTGGCCTACCTGACCAATTACTAATAATGACTAATCATGAATAAATTTTCATTAGGCTAAATCCTAATGAAAGTTATGTTATTAGATTATTAGTTTCAGGTAAATTTATGCAATCCACGCCAATTATTTCCCACGGCTTCCATCTTGGTTGCCGTGATCATAGGTCATGGCAACCAAGATGGCGGCTGTGGTAGTGCAAACAGACGTCTGCTAAAATGGGGATGGGAAAGAGAGAAAATGTACTGTTTTAGTTAATTACAGAGAGAAACGAAAATAGGAACAAAACATTAAAATTTAATGAAATAATAATTAGCCAGTACATTAATTTCGTGGCACATGTAGAAACTTTATTGTATTCCTCTAGATGCAAGCAGCGTCAAGCATTAAAGAAAAGTAAACTCTAGTAGCAATACAAGAATAAACAAAAGGGAAAGAGACATACACGGAAAATCAAAGTGGGGCGGATTGCATTATTGACCCCTTTTTCACCCAAAATACTGGTAGAATTAAGAAGTGGTTAAAAAATAAAGTCCTTAAAAATGAGTTAAATTAAATATATTGAGCAATGTTTCCTTTAAGCTGTGCGGCCACGCAGCTATCTCACAGATGTCGCACAGCAGTTTTGAGTATCCGCGCAGCCAACTTCCACAAAAGTTTGTGTTTGTGGGCTGTAAAATTTTGCACACAAAAAAAAATTGATGCTGTAAAACTTTGCACACAACAGTATGATTTTGCACACGAACCAGCAAACCTTAGAGGGAACATTAATATTGAGTAGGCTAATACAAATAATAGTACTATTAATAGGAACACCCATAAATGACATGCTTTTTGTTCAAATTTGCTCATACAAAACTTTATTCCTTGGGAACCAATCCAACTTTTTTATTACTACCGGTACATATTTTTGGACCTTTCCTTTTCAGTTACACCATAAATGTCTTTAGGGCTTGATGATAAACTGTTAGGGGAAAAGGTTCACTACTACTGCAGTAGCAGTGAAGATGAAGGTGGCGAAAGCAGTGATGCTGAAAGTGGGGATGATGCAAATGAGGGTGATCATTATCAGAAGTCAAGTGTTAAAGAAGCTTCTTCCTACTCTGAGCCCCTGAAGGCAGAAAATAATGGCATGGTAACAAATGTAAGCCGTTTCTGAAATAATTTTCTTAAGATAACAAGATAATAATGTTATGTAGATGTTTTTTAAATAATAATGTTACATTTATTACAAAGCATTTTAAGAAAAATTTATTCTTTTTAACAGACAGGTCCCAAGGGTGTAATCAAAGACTGGCAAGAATTTAAAAGATTAGAAACTGAGAAGCGTAAAGAAAATGAGAAAGAGAGAAATCTTCTTGCCAAGAAACTAACTTTAACCTGCCGCTCTCATGTAAGAAGTTGACATGTATTATTGTATATATATCAGAGAATGTGTTTATATATGGCATCTGGGAATGCCTCAGAGACTGCGCCATTAAAGGTTACTGTGCTATGCATGTATTCGTGAACTGACTATGATTGGGAGCAGTTGTGGGAGACAACCTATTCTATGCAAGATACTGAACAGGCCCCTCCGACTTATCAAGTCGAATACTTTTGTCGAATTTATAAAAGCAATATAAAAAGGCCTATGCTGTTCACAGCACTTCTCCTGCCATTGGCGTAACGAGAATATCATGTCTATAGTTGAACAACCACTTCGGAAGCCACACAGGGACTCTGGGTATATGCAGTTAGCCAGACCATACTCTGCAATTGTTTAAGGGCGAAATGGGCAAACGTCTTTCCAACTAAGCAAAGGAGAGAAATTCCTCAGTAATTATTACTGTCACTACGGTCACCTTTATTTTATTACAATGTTACCATGTTGGCGTCTCTCATGTCTTGGAAAATGTGACCTGCTTCCCAACACAGGCAGAGGAGCTCATGTAAGGGCTGAAGTGATATTGGTTTACAATTGTTGAGGATTTACTGTGTGTGTGGGGGGGGGGGGATGCTGTCAATCCCTGGAGCCTTCCCATCAGCAAGATAATCAATTGCTTTTTTGAGCTCCTGCAAAGTTGGTTCTTCATCTAGTTCTTCTATTATTGACAAGACAGGAATATTATTCAGAGTGGTCTCAGTAACTACATTCATTGTGTAAAGTTCAAGATAATGCTCAAACCAACGCCGAAGTCGATAGTTTGGCTTCTTGATAACTTGATCTGTCTTGTACTTGAGAGGTGCTATTTTTGAAGTGTATGGACCTAATGTCCTCTTGATGCATTCGTATATGCTCCTTGCATCCCCGTTGTCGGAAGCCAATTGTATTCAGTGGCAAAGGTCCAACCAGTTAGTGTTGGCACAGTGACTGGCAGTCTGCTGGGAAATTTTTTTTTGTAGTTCGGATAGCCTGTAGTGTACGAGCGCAAGGTACATCCTTGCATTTAGGGCTCTTCTCTTTTTCTCTGTTACAGTTTCCATGACATTCCAATGGGCCTCGTACCAGTCATTATTTTTATTCTCCATTTTCCCATAGGAGTACATGGCTGAATCGTACACAGCATGTCGTAAATGAGTCCACTTAGAGTCAATAATAGTGTCGATGGGGGGCCTTTTAGCAAGAGTATCCTGCAACGTTTTTTCTGGGTTGTTTAAGCAGTGGATGTTAATTTGTGATGACACTTCTTTTTAGTATTATGCAATTTTTGGGGCATTAATCATATTTTGATTGGTCTGATAGAATGGACCATGGTAGCTGCAGGTGTGAAGTACACTAGCTAGTTCTACATGCCTAGTGATGACGAGGTCTAGCTGATGCCAGTGACAGGAAAATGGGTGTCACCTGACACCTGTTGGATTTTTTGCACTTGAAGAAGGTGTTGGTAACAGAGAAACCATGAAAGCAGAACAACTCCAGCGGTCGTTGTCTGTTATCATTAATTCTTCCCAATCCATGATAACCAAAACATGAAGGCCAGGTTTTTGTTCAGCTCCCACTCTAGCATTAAAATCTCCCAGAATGTATAATGCTTTGTTTCATCTGCGGGTTTCCCTTGCCAGCAGAATGTGTAGCATGCTTCCTTCATAGCAGCACTAAGTCGGGTCTCTTGGAGGCAGGGAATGTCTATGTTGAGTCTTGCGAGTTCCTTATCAATAATGGCAGTGCTTCTTGCATCGTCAATCTGTTGTAGGTGGGTGTCAAATCCAGGACACATGGTTCTTACATTCCGTGTTATGAAGCGAAGTGGTTGAGTCTTCCTTCTATTTAATGTCTTTGCTTTACAAAAAAACTCTGCTCCCAGTCACCAGTGCAGCTACTTAGCCTGAGCGGTGTTTTATGAAAATCAGCTGTTGCCCAATGCAGTAGATCCCCACTCTCCACGCAGTCAGTGGATCTAAAGGAATGAAAGTTGTCAATACAACTTGGCACTAACTGCATCGCAGGAGTTGCCAAAATGACATCGGTATCAGCGTCAGTCCGACTTCAGGACTCTCGATTTTACAGTTTGGGTTTACTCCCGTAGTCTTACCCTAGCTTCCCGATTTGATTTTATATATTTATATCAATATTTATTCAAACTTTTCCAGTTTTTTAGTTTTTTTTGGTACACATAAATTTGCGAGGCAGCCATCTTGTTGCTAATACTAATTATTCATATGCATTATGTTATCCTTTTTAATGGTAAATATTTATTTTATCTGTGTTGAATCCACATAAAATCAATAAATAATGTACACATATTTTTTTTTCCAAGTTAAATGATGAAAAAGAAAAAGAGGAAGATGAGCAGTTCCTGGCAGAGTTGGAAGACATCGAGGATGAATTTATTAAAGAATACAGACTTCTGAGAATAGAGGAGATGAGGAAAGCTTTGTCAAATCTGTAATTGTCTACTACTTCTAATTTTGTTAATACAGCTGATAATTTTTTAAATGTATAATTATAAACCTATTATTTAGTCTTTTTCAACAAGCTGTCTCTTCATTAGTGGTTCTCAAACTCTGTGTCCTTGCTGAATGCAAGTTTTTTAAGGTACTGTATGTCAAATGTAACAAAACTCTAGGAAATAGCAAATTATTCTATTTAATTAAAGAGTTCGGTTAGGTGAAAATATATAAAGCATAAATAGACTTAATTTTGATAAATTTAATTATCATATAGCGCCAACTAGTAACTATTTGTAGGGGGCTTCTGCAACTAGTTTGCATCAGGACTGCTAGATGTCATGGGCTGTCATAGTCGATTAAAAATCAAAATAAGATTCAGACAATTGTATTTTATTTTTTTTTGTGCCCCGGCACATTCTTTGGGAACCACTGCTTTACATAATTGCACTTTTCATATGATTTCTTGAGATTTTTTTATGCTTGAGTATGAATTATATTGTTGAAAAAATATAACTTTCATAATGCTTAGATCAGGAGTCGTAGAACTGGGGTAAAAATGAAAATCTCTATGTAATGAGAACTCATTAGACAGAAATATAAAAAAAATATTTTTAAAAAGTTTTTTTTGTAACAACAGAAATTTTGTTATGGCAACAATACATCTGGCCAGTAAAACAGAGAAATGCTCCTAACAAGTTGTGCTAATTAGTGACTCGGCAGCGAGCATCATCACAAGTCCTGTCTTGTATATGTTATTTTGGCATGGTCCACTAGGATGTTATTTTGGGCTAAAATGATGATTTTAAAAAAAAATTTTTGGATGCATTTACCTTATAATATATTCTTTAAATTGTATTCCGCATATTAATAGGTTCATTTAAATTAAATAGATTTAAATAGTCTATGATTTTGTCCTTTTTCAAATTGAAGAGGTAATGTTGGCATAAATGGGGTAATAGCTAGAAAATTTCTCCAAATCCTGGCTTAGATGGTACTTCAAACTAAATTTCATACTACTGGGTAACTTAAATTATTTTAGAACTGTATTTCTTGTTGTTTTTTTTTCCTGTAAGAACTATTATATTACAAATATTTCAGCCCAAAATTTGGGAAACTGATTGCTCTCAAAGCCAACAACTTTCTAGAGGAAGTAGATGGGGAAAATGGAAATGTAACAATTGTAGTTCACATATATAAAGAGGTAACTGAGATAGCAATATTTTCTATATTTCACTTACTATAAATTATCATTTAAGTTGTCTTAACGTTTGTTTTTTAAAATTATTACCAGAGGGATGTCAGATTCTTCATTATTTGCCATGATAACCTCAATATGTTTTGTGTCTGCAATTTGTAAAAATATTTACCGGTATGTCAAATTATTCAAATTCAAATCACAATTTCAGTTCAGGGAAATATTCCATATAATAGAAACATCATTCTGTTTGTGAATAACTGAAATGATTCTTATACGTTTCCTTCACTATTTTTTTTTCATTGTCTAATCCCTCTTAATTTAATTTAAATTTTTTCATAAACTGCTTTACTCTTAGAAACTTTAAAACAATGTCAGTGTCCTCCATTTTGTTACATTTCAAGTTAAGACAGATGTGTAGGAAATGGTTAGGTTTCATCTATTATAAATTAAAGCTATGTTATTAATTTTATTATGTAGTCTTTTTTTTATTTTTCAAGTTTTATTTCTGGGAGGTGAAACCAGGATCAGTTTCAATGAGTTTAAATATTCTAGAGTAAAAAAATTGTCAATTTTGTTTAAAAAAGGTTCATTTTACACCTGTGTCATAGGCACATTTTGAGATGAGAGAAAGGAAAACATTTGCCTCTACTTCTTAAAACTAATGTAATGCTACCATTTCTTTCTGTATTGAAAAGCCGTTTCAAGTAGATTTAAAAATATTTTTTGTGACTTATTCTAGGGTTTTTCAGCTTGTGATACAATGAATGGTTGCCTGATGTGTTTGGCAGATGAATATCCTATGATAAAATTTTGCAAGATCTCTGCTTCTGATGCCAGGATGAGTTTTAAATTTGTAAGTTTTATTTTATTCTTTAATGCTTAACATTAATTTCACTAATTTTTAATGCATTTCTGTTTATAAAAATATTGCTTTTTTTACCATAAATCTCCCTGCATCATTCATTTTTAAAGATTTTTAGTGACATCAGAGAAGTTTTATCTGATATGGAGGCACATTTTTGTGTGGATGATAAGTTATGTGTATATTTTATCATTTATTAAAATTTTAGTACTAGTACCAATTTTATGCACACTTATACAAAAGATTTTGGTTTAAAATTATTTAGCTAGGCTTATTATTTTTTTTTTTTTTTTTTTTTTTTTTTTTTTTAAAAAGAATTTTGTGAAATTCCCTAAAACGTTTTGCTTAGTTTTCTGCTCTAAAATATTGTTTATCTTATATAATAATTGTATTGTTTTATTTTTGATTAGGCAGAGAAAGGAGTTCCTGCATTACTGATATACAAAAATAAAGAACTTATTGGAAATTTTGTACGACTGAGAGAAGAGTTTGGAGATGATTTCTTTGCAAATGATGTGGAAAGTTTTCTTCAAGAGTAAATAATAGTATTTGTATTAACTTCAGTGATCCATTTGTTTTCAAATGTGTGATTTGAGGATAACTGCTTTGAACAAAATTAAATAGCAAAATAGTGATAACTGGCTATAACGTGGCATGGCTTCCAAAATTAAGTATATTCATTTTCACAAAAAATAAAAATACAAGACTATGTTAAAAGAAGAACATCAGATGAAACCATTTAAATTAGAAACCACACTTTTGAAAAAGTAAATCAATTCAAATATCAAGGGTCCTTAATAAATTAAAGAAATGACTTACTAACATAAATATATTTGCGAGGATATTTGCTGGAAACAGGGCATACTTCAGTAGTCACAAAAAGTGAAACTTGGATCCTAACAAAAACGTCAGAAAACCTATTAAACACGTGGGAGAGAAAAGTTCTCAGGAAAATACATGGACCAAAAAGGAATAAATATGGAAGGGATTACGAACCAACTAGGAATTGTATGCATTATACCAGGATCCCACACTAGTAGCAGGAATAAAAGAGGGCAGACTGCGTTGGGCTGTACACTTTGAAAGAATGCCAAATGCCAGAGGAGTTAAGAGGGTGCACCACCAAAACCCCAGAGGAAAACGTCTCAAAGTCATTGGCATTCCTAGGCTTAGATGGATAGACAATATAGAAAAAGATCTACAGCCGCTGGGAATCCAAGCATGGAAAAGAAAAGAATCAGTTAGGTCTGAATAGGAGGAAGTGGTGACGCAGGCCAAAGCCCTACTCTGACTGTAGCGCCACTGGGTTGGGTTTGCACATGCCATTTAAAAACATAAAATAAATTAAATAAAAGAGGGGAAAAAATTGGAATATTTAAATTCATTTCGGGAATAAGTCACATGTTAGTTTGAATATGATAAGATCTTGGCGTGTTTGCTGAGATTTGAAATTAATTAGCATCTCAAGCGAAAGCCGCAAACACCTTGGCAATGTTTTCCGACGCAACCAGTTGAAATTAATTGATGTCCACTTTATTAGCTGTAAAATCACCATGCTATTAGCACAGAATCAAGGCTGCTGTGCAACTGCCTGGAATGTGAATGTAGACAGGAGTCTCTGACAGATGTTAAAGTAGCGAAAGGGTTTTTGGCATAAAAATATTGTAAAACCCTGCATTAACCCCACTTTGAACTAAATGTGATTGATCCCAATGATCTCATTATAGCAAGGTTCCATTATTCAACTGTAGTTTTTATTTATTGCTTAAACATAGTAGAGAATTGGTGGTAGATAATTAGTGCAAGCTCATAAAATATTCATTAAAAATAGATTGCGACAAAAAGCAATTAAGTTCCCAAATATTTTAAAGATTTTTAAAAAAATGTTTTATTTTAAGAAATAAATGAGTTTTGAAATTTTTTTCCAGGCATCAATTTTTGCCATCTAAAGATTCTGTGTGTACCATTCGAGACAAAAGAACAGGAGAAATTAGGGGAACACTTCAAGAAGATGAGGACAGTGGCAGTGACTTTGATGTTGATTGATTAAGCTTCACATACCAGTATATTTTTTTAAGGTTGAATTTGGAAGGATTGAAATTTGGATAGAGTTGGTGCAAAGAGATTGTTTTGTCAATCTTGAAATATGTTTTTAAAATTTTGATTGCAATGTTTTTTCATGTTAAATTTACTTTAAGCTTTTGCTTAGGGGCCCTAAATGACATTGCACTATTACAGCATACTTTTTACACACACGTCACAAATTAGACACTTTTATCACATCATCACAAGTTTTTGGACACCTCTCTTCCCCCCTCCCCCCAACCTTGTTTATGGATGGCCCCTTAGTTTGTGTTCAATACTCAGTGTTCCTTATATCCTTTGACTTTATCACTGTTGTAATCAATCTTTTGTTTTTAATTAGCGCATTTGATTTCATTTCAATATTGTGTGGCCTAATGAAGTATTTGAAGTAGGCAAATTTTATTATGAAAATATAGTGTCATAAATTAGGAAAGATCAAAGTTGCCTCTTAATTGGATGCTAATTCCGAAAGGGAACCTGTCTACCTGTTGCATTTTGTCTGGGACGATCAAGTTTCAGGACGGCAGAGAGGACCAGTTGAAGTTGCTTTAATATTGACAGTTGTAATTTTAATGTATTATAGCAAAAAAGAATAAGACGGAGACTGAGAATAGGGGTACGGGATTTAGAATTGAACGAAAAATAGTTGAACAGGAAAAAGTTATATTTCTTCTTAGTAAATGTTGACCTATGTCAAATGTTCTGACACAGATGCAGTTATTATGATAGATGCCTATGCATGGCATGGGAATCCTAAACTAAAAGGTTACAATGAAGACAGTGAAGGACAAAATGAATTTTTTTAAAGAACTACATAGACCAATAATTTTAGATAGGCAATGGAAGTGCTATTAAAACTGCCCACTGTTTGTTTATTTATTTTATTTTTTTAATGAATTTTTAAAAAATGTTTTTAATTTTTGCAAATTAATTAATTTTAATGATTTAAAGACTATTGGAGCAGCAAATATTATTTAAATAAATTAGAGCATGTGATCAGATTTAAAAGCAATATATTTTAATACATGCAACAATGACAATAAAAGTGATTTTAAACAATATTTGACTTGGAAGTTATTGGGGAGGGGGTGGGTATGGGATAACATTTAAGGATGGCCTCAAGATTGATTTTCCATATTTAATATTTTGAAAATCTCACAAATCACAATGAAATCTGAAAAGCACAGGATATTTTGATAGAGTTTTAAAATTAGATGAACCCATTTAAAAAGATATAGTTAATGCTATATTGTTTAATTCATAGTCATTTTAGGGTAAACAATTATTTCTATAATTGGTAGTTCGATTTGATTGACTCTAACCTATACCTTTACTTTTAAGTGCATCTTATTAATATAGATAAAGAATGTATCTGTACTTTCCGATTTGTTTTGCCTACTTTAATGCAATTCATTTTGAAGGTTTGTTTTTTTACCCCCTCTTTGAAAAATTAAAATTTTCAATGCATCGCTTACAAGTATTGAGATCTGTATGTATGTTCTTGTGCTTCTCACGTGACATTTATAGGTCCCAGTATTAATTTACTTGCTTTTGTAATTCTATAAATTAAGCTGTTTAGTTATTTTTTTTAAAAATGCTTTTACTTTTACTCTTGTCATTACTTGACTTGCAGAACCGTTGGTGTTTTTTTGTGTTTTTAGCTTATAGTAATAAACATTACTAGAACCGGTATACGAATCCTAACTTTAATATTTATTTATGCCAGTCTATTTTATTGAAAAGAACTATATCTGTATCATGTATTGAATTTATTTATCCTTTTGTCGCTGAATAATTTATTTATTATATTTCTTTTATGTTCCTAGTGCACATTTCATTATTATTCAAATTTCATTATTTTTAGAGATAAAATATCTTAGAAATGAATTTATGTTTCAACATGCACAAATCTAGTCATGTAAATAATTAATTTGGGGTTAGTAATAGTTGTAATGAAATGATGTTATAATTATTTATAAACTTAAATATATAAAATAAATTAATTGGTATTCAACAGTGTTCAAAGATGACAATTATTTTGAAACTGTGTCTGGGTGGTTTTTTAATTAGTAACTTCAAAACTGATTCAAAATTTTTTAATAAAAAAATTGAATAGATGTTATTTGATCCATGTTTCTTTTTAAGTTTTGTATTTGTATATTTCAGTAATTTGTAAATAAATTAACAATAAATGCCTTTGTTTGTATTTTTCTGTGAGTGTGACATCATTATTTTGTTCTGCTGAACCAGGGTTCAGTAACTTTTTTTGAGTGAAGATTCATTTTTATAAACCTAATCTGCAAAGAAAATATTTTGGTGGCGACATGTCATTACGGATTAGTCCAAAAAAAAAAGTTGCATCTAGTCCTTCAAAGAAAAGCAAATTTTTATCACTTGGCTTAACCAAAGATTGCATTCACCTCTTTTGATAGCTGTCATGAAGAGTATATATAAAAGAAATTTTTAACAGTTTATGGTGATTTCGGTTAATTACCTTTGTACATCATTATGGCCTATAAATTATAAATAAATGAGATGTGACAATAATCATTTGTAAATATGGGGTGGGGGTGTGAAAATGACATGACAAATGCCCTGTCCCTTAAATTTGAGTAAGTTATGATGATTTTATGAAGGATACTGGCATTTCCCAGGATTAAGTATTTCGACTTTCACAATAGTAAATTGCTTTACTACTAGACACTGATATTTTAATTTATGATTAGTACAATGTTAACTAGAACTGGCCTGCACAACATACGGCTGGCGGGCCGCAACGGCCCACCAGCACCCACTTGGCATCCCGCGAAGTAAAGAAATACTCTATTATTATGGCCCACCTTACATTTTGAGTTGTGCAGGCCTGCACTAAAATATTTCAATACTGGTAGTTCACTGGTAAGTGTCCTCGTTTTATAGCCATTTTAATTGTTTCTATAGTATAGTTGTTACTATCATAATGTCTCATTTTTATTTTAGTTAGTTTACATGTTTTTAATAATTGTAAAGCGCTTAGAGCTTTAAGGTAAGCGTTATATAAAAATGCCTAAATAAATAAACAGAATATTTACGTTTTTTTTAAAAAATGAACAATTAAATTTGTCAAATTTAATCCTTCCTTATTACCAATTTACAGTTTTCTATATGTTTCTATCATTTGAAACAACTCATACAGTTACCACATATTTGCACTTCTAATCTATTTAGGTTTATGAGCTATTAATTTCATATTTTACATAGTGTTTGAAATACAACTAGGATTTAAAAAAATTACAATATACATGGATATTTGTTTTCAAAATTTGAACTGTTTTTAGTGGGTTTTTTCAATAGAAAGGTAAACTATTTCTTAAGATACTATTAACTAATGATTGATTACTGCGCAGTTGTCATTTCAGTGAGCAAGCAAAAAAAATGTGTTCACATGAAGCACTTAAATAATAAGCTCATTATTATCAACAACTTTTGTCACTGTGCCTCAGCAATTTTAAGATTGTTCAAATCATGAATATGTTTTGAAAACACTTATAGATTTCACTAGGTTTATTTCATGTCCCATTAGCAGTCAAATCAACATAAAAAAGAATGCCAATATCAGGATGTCCAAAATGGTTTATTGTTCAAGTTCAACATAAATATTTCAACTTTCACTGACATTCACATTTTTTCCAAGAGACAGATCATTTTATTGCACATTTAAGTGCATATAATGTACTTGCTTTAAAATACATACAATTTTAAAAAATGAGCTATTATCTAATAATATAAATTACATTTCACTGCTAATAATATGATATCAGAATTTTATGAATTTATGACTAATGCAGCCTGACAACATGGTAGACAACAAAATAGGGTATAGTGTGAAAAAAAGACTAACTAAAACACACAGGGCAAACCAAAATTGAAGTTACGACCACCAAGACAAAAAAGTTTTAATTAGAAAATTAAATTCAATAATCAATTTTGTTTTGACTAAAATTAAAAGCACAGCCAGACTTGTATTGCTTTGTCTTCTTGCTTCAATTTGTTAGCACATTTATGTTTTGATAAATATGCAGTATTATGTCATTTGAGTACCGTACTTACCCTTTTTCAAACATAAAATAGCTTTAAGCTTTGAAAGTAATTACCAAGATATAAATTATTAGGGCTAATGAGAGCGAGAATAGGCCATGACTGTCCAGACATAGCCTGTAAGACAACCAGGAGCACTTAATTCCCTTTTCATTTTTTAAAAATTAATATTTAATGGTACAATTACATTTTCAGGGCTTATATGCAAGACAAATTAATAAATGGCACACCATTTATTCAAACTACATTAGACCTACATCATTCACTTGAATTTATATTTATTATTACAGTATGTGTGAACATATATTTATGAAAATAATTACAATTTAATATTTTTTTAAATAATAATTTTTTGTTGTCAAGGAAGAGTGGGTTTTTTTTGGTGTTTTTTTTACATAATTTTTTATACAAAGAGAGAAAAAGTTTTAATGCTTGATTCCTATGAACTAAGAAAAAAAAAAACATGATAATATAGTTTCTTTTTAAAAAAAGATAATGCAGAAGAAACTAATTCTATTAATCAAGACTGCTAATCCAAGGTACCATTCTTCTGTTAAGAAGTTGATTGGCAACTTTTCATTGTCTGATGATGTAATGCAACAGGCATCTTGATTTAATAGATTTTTGTGACTAGCTTCCAATATGTTGAAAGGTAAGTAAAAGTAGACAAACATATTCACCTTGTGGTTGTCTCAATCAGTTAAAGATGATTTAGAGTCGACGCTGCAGTGATTATTTTTTAAAATCCATATTTCAAAAATACACTTTGGAAGCTAGTCACAAATAATAGGCTCAGGCACTAGATTGAACACAACACTAAATGGCTGTCAGCTGATTGTATGGAATCCTGTTTCTGCTGGATGACAGCCAAATGACTGTGAATCAGAACTCTAGTACCATTTACCTGCCTCATCCACCCCCTGCCATTGGTGGAGGACCTGGAGCTGAGAAAAAGAGCATAAAAAATTCATGAGATGAAAAGTGTTTTAATGTAAGTTGCCTATATTAATCTGAAAAATCAAATAAGTTTATCACTAAAACATTTAGGTTGAAACTGTAGAGTTATGTAATCCACAAAAATGATAAATACACTGATATTCAATAATTAATTTTATATGTTTAAAAACGGTATTTGTACTAAATGTATGTTTTGTAGAAATCTACTCGAACTCCTCACTAAATTGAACACTGCCTGACTGATGTATCTCAAAGTATTTTCCATTTAATACACAGATATAACTATGCTAGGACAAGTATCACAAATTCAATAAATCATTCTCTAGCTTTCTATTTTATTGAACAGATAACGGTGACTATTAATCTAAATGGAGAATTTCTATCAGTAAATTTACCAATACTTTCATTAGTACTATGTCAGTATGTGTCAATAACTGAATTCATTACAAGATGTCCTTGCAAATTTGGGATTGTCAGCACCCATGATAGTAAACAAGAACTTAGTGTTATAAGTACAATTAATTCTTACAGCTGCAACTTTTGATCAAATACAATTCATTTACAGATTTTATCTTGTTTTCAAAATTATACAACCAATGCAATTTGGAACTAACATAGGACGTGGTGTAAAACAAATCAATAAAAATGTCAGCTTTTGTGAAGCATATTATTGAAATAGGTTATTTAATTAAGTTTAACCCATTCAATCTTTGGGTCTCAGAAATTGTATCACTTCACACCCCATCCAAAGGGGAGCAACTACACAGTTACTGTAAATAGGTTTTGTAATATAATATATTTATATGAAATAAATTAATTCACATTCATAATTGGTTGCAAATTATTTCCAAATGCTTTTGTTAATTCCTATATGTCAAACTACAACAAAGTAAGACTACTCAATGATAATAACAAAAGAAAAATTCTGCTATTAAAATAACGAATACTCCTCACGCGATGGATAAAATAACAAAATATTTGGAAGTAATCTCCTTTGGCGAGAGTTCTGCTTTCTATATAGCAGCATGTAAAAGGGTGTTGAATTGGTTAAGATGTTTATAAAGAACAAAAATTATTTTATTCTATTTAACTATACAATACCTCCTCCGCCTTGTCTACCAAAGCCACCCATTCTCCTTGATGGGCCACCGCCACCACCTCCACCTCCACCCCTAAAATAAATAATAATTGAGACTTGCACTTATATATGTATATATGATAAGTATGAAGGAAGTAAATACAAATAAATGAATAATTTGTAACAGTGTTTTTCATGGCAATGCCCTTACGATATTTTTTAAAATAAAGTGAAATCATTAAAAAGAATAAAAATTTCAGGATCTAATATATTTTAAGCGAATGCATTAATCATTATTGATCTGCAATACTCTCCTGGCAATGTTTATTTGAACTTAAATTCAAAATTTAAACAAATATTTTAGAATAAGTTAATCAACCATCTGCAAAACTGATATGTATTAAAATCTACAAAGTCTGAACTGTGAATCAAATTTAAGCTGTGTAGGATAATCTGAACACAGAGAAATTAGGACTCAAACAAACACTTGTCTAGTGTTACAAAATGCTTTTAAGAACTTCAAGAGTTATTTTATTGAAAATGTATAAAGCTTGAAAAAAAAAACACAAGAAACTATTTTTTAAACTGCTTATGTCTGTAAAGGAATTAAAAGAGACACCTACCCAGGTCGCCGATAATCAGAAGTATATCTATCTCCCTTGGCATTTTTGCTTGGCTAAAGATAAAATAAAAAATATTGTTTAAAACGTATTGTAAATTTTCATTACTGATTTTAATATCAACTTTATTTTGCATGAAAGTTGTTTGTTTAAACAATTAAAAGCAGAATAAATATATACTATTGGTTTTTCATAATATAATAATAACATAAAGTTGTTTGTTTTAATTCCTAACAAATAATAACAAGCCTCTTTAAAAGATATATAAAGTGTTAAAAAATAAGATATTGTGATCATTGAGAAGTTAGTCAATGAATATATCAATATAAGATATTGTGATATCAATCATAACATTTATCTGAATAATAATTTAAAAAACCAGAATGAGATACTTACATTTATCAAAGTCTGAAAGCTGAAAAGACACAAAATTTGAGAATTTCAATATTAAATTTACATTGAACTTTTGAGCAGCTGACATAAAATTACTTTCACAAATTTTTTAATTACTTTTTTTTAAATTGTCAGGTCTTAACCAAGGATTTACCAACACGTTAGAAGCTTCTGTAGTGTAAAAAATTTCAACTGATTTTATACTTAATACTGATTTGGGGGCAAACGCTCTCTCTTTATTGCCCTGTCTAACATACAGCCTGCCCTGGGCTACCCAAGTTCAAGTTTGGGGCACAAAGTCAACAGGTATGCAAGCATTTCTGGGACCAATGTGAGTTACCAAGCTCTGGTTATGGTATTTCAGATTCCAAAATGACTCAGACTTGCTGGGACAGGGCATGTCAGCGTGAACAGGTCTGGCCTTTGTGCCGTCTGTCACTGCCAGAGTAGTTGAGCACAGCTGAGCGCTCAACGATAGTAGCAAGCTATAGCACAATTCATTTAACTACTCAGGAGATGGAGGAAAGTGTTTTTGCCCTTCCTTTCCAGGAGTAGGTGATTTAATTTTTCTGCTAACTTTTTAATATGGCTGTATTACACTAGTTTTTACACACAAAAAATTCTATTACAGCACAACTTGAGCAAAATACTTCTTAAGGCGGTTCATGACTACGAACAAAATTTATTTTTTCAATTAAACAACCCCAAAAAACGAAGTTTTTCATATAAATTATTTATCAAATCTAATATTGAGCAATAGGAGGGTAGGGCTGAAAATTTGAGAAAACATCCATGCAAGTAAGTCACTTTATAAGAATCCCAATTAGTGCGACCCCCCCCCCCCCCCCCCCCCCCTTCATGGCTCACACAACCTCTCATTTTTTCAAGCCTCTGACCACCCCACTTTTACACTGCAGATTTATTTCACCAACTATTTCAGAAAAACAAAAGAAAATAGTTAGCACCAAATGCACTTGCGATATATTTTTTTCAAGATTCTCATTTAGCGCATTTATCAGGGATTTTATTTTGTGAAATCAGTGTCATATTTCCTTCATCTTCTCCTTGAAAAACAACAAAAGTTTATTGATTTTTTGGGGGTTGGGGTTGAAAATTTGATAAATGGGTTGTCATTGGCAAAGACAGGTTGTCGGGAAGTAAATCAATTAGACGTCCGAAGACTTTGCCAGCCAAACACCTATGAACAAAAGCGAAGTAAATATAAAGGATGTAAAAAAGAGAAAGAGCCCATGTTTTAAAGGAATGGGGAAAATGCATACAATTGAATGGCATTTAGCATCAAAATACTTACAAAAGTACAAAAAAGTTTATTATTCCCCATATAAACTCTGGAATGATTGAAAGACGCCATGGAGATCGAGATTGCAAAATTTCTCCTGTAAAATAAACAAATACAAATTTAGAAAAACTAGCATTGAAAATGTCAAAATTACACCTAAGCAATTATGCTTTCTTCCATACTATTTTAATGTAGTGAGGTTTACCTAGTCCCAAGAATAACTTCCTTAATGGACAAATAAGTCAACTGAATTCCACTTGGCTTTTAGCCCATAATTATTTATATGATATAAATTAGCTAAAATATTAAATGAAAGTATGAAATGCATGGATGCATCCCAGATTTTTATAGAGAAAGAGATTAAAATAATGACATTCAAATTTATTGAAATTTATTGTCTATGCAAAACTGCAATAGTGTCCAGAAATTAATTTCAAAATAAATATTAAAAAATTATCATTTTTTCAATAATTGAATACACGACTTTCATGAGATTATATTTACATGTAAGCATTTAATTTTCAATAATAATCAAATCGGTAAAAATATTTTGATTAAAAAAATTTTAATTTCAAAACCTATCTTCATTAAAAATGTGTATTTGTTTGTAAAGTCTTGAAAAAATACAATTCAAACCAAAAGGTTTTAATCTGAAATATTACATAGGCACATAGTTCATTATTTTACCTCTATGGCGATGTGGAGTACACAATCTAGAGCCGTAAATCTGTCGGACTCTTTCTCGTTTACGATGCTTACACAACATTTTTAATTATCAGATATTTTATAGCACAACTGTAGTATGAAGCTAAATCTTTTAGCTCTTTAGTCAAAGTCAATAATCTTTGAAAAATTATTTTTATATTTTTATTAAGATTATATTAGAGCCAAGCTAAAAAAACTATTTAAATTTTTTTATTTAATATTAATACATTTATTACAGTCAAGCCATCAACCTAGGGTACAACATTTTGTTAGATAAAGTGAACTGATATTATATGAGCCCTTTTTTTACTTTTTGTAAAGACAAAATTATAATTTGTTTTTTGTTTGTTAATAGTACTCATAAATAATAATAATGAAAATCATGAAAGAAATCTCATTTCATCTAGAATTGAGTCTGGTTCTGAACTTAGGAAAAATACAAATAATGAAATAAAAAAAATATATTCATCCAATATTTCAAATGTCCATTGATTATGCTTCACAATTAAGAGTGATACCCACAAGTCCCAAGAAATGAAAGCAAGTAAAATAGTATGTTGAAGGCAGGAAACTTAAGGTATATTTTTGTTGTTTAAAAATCAAAAGTAAGTAATGGCATAAAGTATTACTGTACTATTGCTTTTGCGGTATTGGTAACCCTCCAAATTTCTTAGTGTCTTTTGAGCCATTAAAATTAACTAAGACTTAGACTGAATAAGTATGACATGATCTAACTTTCAACATGAAGTGTTAAGTTTTGATATTCAGTTGATAGATGCAAGCGATTGCAAAGTTCACATGTGGGATATATAATTAAAATATGATGTGGAACTTTTTATATTTAATGTATTGTGCTAGTATTAGTAATTTTCTTTTGAGGATACGTTTGGCAATCAATGTCACTGAACTGAATGTTTTAGACATTACAGTATTTAGTATTCATTAACTTGTGAAATTTAATTGTGGTGTCTTTCATTTATATTTAATTTTTTTAACCAACTATACTATAACTATAATAAACTATTGATTTAATAGTAACACCAAGATCTAAGACTAAAATAAACTTGAATAATTGAAATTTTCAGAATTTATTTTGATTTTTTTTTTTTGTCAACTCATTTTTATTTATTACTGACAGTCGACAGTAGTGACAGTGTCAACTTTGACTGAAAAGATAACAACAGACAACAGACTTACACTAAGTCTTAGATTTAGACTAAGTCTATGTCTCTATAACTCACTTAGTAGTTTTGTAGTAGGCCTAATTTAAAATTTAGAACCAGGCCTAGTAATTAACTTTAAATAATGACAGGAGAAGTGCAGGGAGCAACATATGCCTTTATACATTGCGTTTGTCGACCTCACTAAGGCTTTTGATCTTGTCAGCAGAAGCGGCCTGTTTCAGATCCTTAAAAAAATAGGCTGCCCTACACGACTCCTTAACACAGCGGTTCTCAACCTGTGGGTCGCGACAAAGGGGTCGCGGGACCCTTTTCCAGGGGTCGCCTAAGACCATCTGAAAACATATATCCTTACAGCTATGAAGTAGCAACGAAAATAATTGTGTGGCTTGGGAGTCGCCACGACACGAGAAACAGTATTTAAAGGGTCGCGGCACTAGAAAGGTTGAGAACCACTGCCTTAACATCATCAAGAAGTTCCACGAAAACATGCAGGGCACAGTGTGCTATAACGATGCCGCCTCAGAAGCTTTTCCAGTGAGTAGTGGAGTAAAGCAAGGTTGCGTGCTGGCTCCTACTTATTTGCAATCTTTTTCTCCATCCTACTCCAGTATGCCTTTCAGAACAATAGCGAGGGGATATACATCCACACTTGAGATGACGGCAAATTATTCAACATTGCCCGCCTTAGAGCTAAGACTAAAACAAGAAAGGTCTTGCTGCGGGAGTTCTTGTTTGCGGACGATGTCGCTTTGGTATCTCACACAGCTGACGGCCTGCAGAGCCTCGTATCCAGCCTATCCGCTGCCTGCAAAGAGTTTGGCCTGACAATTAACCTAAAGAAAACTAACATTATGGCACAGGATGCTGACTCCCTCCCCACTATCGCCATCGACGACTACGACTTGGATACTGTTGACA
Organism: Lymnaea stagnalis; assembly: GCA_964033795.1. Classification (NCBI taxonomy): domain Eukaryota; kingdom Metazoa; phylum Mollusca; class Gastropoda; family Lymnaeidae; genus Lymnaea; species Lymnaea stagnalis. The sequence continues at coordinate 584,223 of CAXITT010000175.1, forward strand.
GATTCACATATCTGGGATCCAACATATCGACCACCCTCTCAATGGAGGATGAGACAAGTGGGAGGATAGGGAAGGCCGCAACTGTTATGGCCAGACTGAAGAAAAGAGTCTGGTCAAACGCCAAACTCAAACAAGAACTAAGCTGCAGGTGTACCAGGCCTGCGTACTGAGCACACTTCTGTATGGATGCGAGTCGTGGACCACATACTCTAAACAAGAAAGAAGGCTCAATGGCTTCGACCTCAGATGCCTGCGCCACATCCTTGACATTAAATGGCAAGACAAAGTCCCCAAGACGGATGTCCTGTTCCAAACAAACATGTGTAGCGTCCCAGCCATGTTAATTCAAAGACGCCTCCGCTGGCTTGGACACGTCAAGCGAATGCAATCTGGTCGCATGCCAAAGGACATGCTATACAGCGAGCTGGCGACAGGGAAAAGGTCAGTTGGACGGCCTCGTCTGAGATACTTAGACATATGCAAAAGAGACATGAAGTCTGCCAACATCAACATCTCATGGGAGGAGCTGGTCGAGGATCGATCCTCATGGCGGGGCATCGTGAAGGCAGGATCACTACATGCCGAGGATCAAAGCAGGGCGGAAACAACTGCAAAAAGAGCGAGGAGGAAAGCCGGTAAATACTGCTCCACCGCATTCGTGTGTGGGAAATGTAACAGAGACTGCCATTCGAGGATTGGTCTCACCAGCCACACCAAGAGCTGCAAGCTATAATGATAATCTATCGTCTCCCGCAGACGGAAAGATGCCATACAATGACAATAATGCTGGATTGCTTTTAAAATTAATTAGTCATAGTCTAAAAATTGTAAAAAAGATAGGTATAATATAAGTTAATATTAATAATTAATAATACGTTCTTAGACTTAGATTCTTAGTTAACTTAGTTTATAAGCCTAAGTAATAAATTATTACTAATAATAAATAATAATAAGTTATAAGCTATCACACTATTTTATTTACTAATTACTAATATTCACTCAGTCTCACTCAACTCACTGACGGTAACTAAAAGACTAAGACTAAAGTAAGTAACTTGTACTTGTAATAATACTAACACTCACAATCACAATGAATCAAGATAATTAAAATTAAATTACCTCCCGATATGTAAGGCATTTTTTAAACAACAGTGTAAACAGACATCAGTCACTGAACAGTACTTATATTAACGGCACATCAACAAAAAGTAAATCATGAGGTGTTGTTGTGTGGTTGTTTCTGTCATGCAACACCTAAGAAGACTAAAAAAAAAGTTGTGAATCAGCTGAATTGAATTTAATGATAACGTGTACACATAGAAAACTTTTTTAAAGAGTTTCTCAAATTCCGTAGAAGTGTGTCTGATTTAAGCCCAAAAATTATTGCCAAGACCTAGAAAAGCAGATCCTCTAAAATAATTTATAACTATAAATTATAAATTATACATTACTAATTTATTTTCTGATTCATTTTATCATTATTGGTATACTTGTAATCTATTTGTATTTATTTACTTCGTTTATTTACCGCGTAGGTCGGCTCTAAATTACACATTATTAGAACCGTTGCTCGTACCATTTTGATTTTGCGGAAATCCTCTTTGGAATGCTAAAAGAAAGAGCTAGTTTGTTTGATTCCATTTAGCCATGGATTTTTTTAGAAATAGACTGCGGGCCATCCATTGGGACATTTCCCAATATCTTGGGAATTTATTACCCCCACTTGGGATCTGGGGAATAATCATGAAAATACGGCGAAACATTGGGAAATTTTTGACCCCCTCCCTCTTGTCAACAACTGTCAAACTTTCAATAACCCCCCGAAGTAATTATGTCAACATTTCTATACCCCCCCCTTTTAAAATGAATTATAGTATAAAATAAAAATCTAAATACATTTTACACTTTGTGCTGATCTATTTTAATAGCAAAAGATTGTAGGAAAAACATTTTATTGCATCTTCGGCTTGTTAATCAACAAGTTAAAATTTTATATAAATAAAATTATATAACTATTTTAATTTACACTCAATAAATGTGTTAAAATAATGTAATAACCAGTCAATTTTAAGATTAAAAAAATTAATAGAGAAAACATGATTGTTGACGTCATCAATCTACACCCCCCGCCCCTCTTTCTCTCCCTTGTCAACAATTGTCAAACATTTCCACCCCCACCTCTTATTTTGTTGACATCATTAATGGACGACCCCAAATAAGCGGTCTGTTTTTTCTTCTTTTTTTAATAATTAAATTAATGGCAAAAATTGAAGGGGATTTATTTCGTCTTCTTTTTGTCATCCTACTCAATGTTGAATCCTTTAGACCAGCGTGCTCCAAATAGTGGTCAACCGACTAACACTGGTCCGCAAACCTTACGTTGCCAGTCCGTAGTACAACGTGCATGAATATCTTAATCTATGGTCGATTAAAGAAAATATATTAATATTAAATCTGGCCCCGGTCCTTCATTCATTTTCGAAAAATATCCACTGGTACGCCAAACTTAAAATTTGGGAAACGCTTCTTTAGACCACGGGGCAACTTTCGATATGTTTTATTCAGAAGAGGGGAAAGGAGGATTGAGGGATAGGGGAAATGAGGAGAGGGTTTATCCAGGCTCAGCACCATTTCTGATGACGTTTTATGGTTTCCGGCATTTAGGTAGCATCATTTTCTACCTTTCTCTACAACCTACACCCAAAAACAATCACAATGCTTATCAATTATTACAATTATTAATTATATTTCTATGTTATATGTTGTAGAAACACATCTACTAAAAGGTACGAGTTTATTTATTTATGGTAGATGTAGGCCTAATTAACTTTAAATTAAGCCGGTTAGCCTACCCCTTTCTTATTCTTTAATTAGACCAGTTTAGTCTTATTTGTACTAGTTTATAGTTTATAGTCTATTATATATAACTATATGACTATATCATTATTGTCATAAATAATTTATATGCATATGACAGTTCAGTAATTATGGCCTAGTCTTACTCTTAGTAGTATTAGTAATTAGGAGTTCGTAGAAAATTCCATTTTTATTTTAGTGATAGTATTTATAGAACATGAGACACGCCAGGCTGCTTTATAATTTAAACATATTTGGATATTGTCAGCAAGCCAGTTGTAATGTCAATGTGTTTAATGGTTTCCTAGGCCAGGTGTGGTACATGTGCTGGACTTTGACTCCCAGGCCCAACAACACCCACCCCCATCCCCCCCCAGTTGACTCTTACTCTCAGGGACTATATTTTAAAATATTGCAATGTAATACAAGTTTACTGCTGTTAATGTGAACTAAAAAAAGCAACTAATATATACATTTCAATTTTAACTGATTGATCATAGTCATACATAGTGATACCTAGCATACAGCTGATTAACTATGACTAGCATAATAATTAGTTTAACTCTTAAGTAACTGAATTTGATTCTTTGTGTTTAGTTTAATTAAACAAACAGAAAATATTTAGGCAATGCCTTAATATTTTCTGTTTGTTTAATTAAACTAAACACAAAGAATCAAATTCAGTTACTTTTCAGTTTGTAAAACACTTTAAAAACCAGGGAAAATGGTTCTATGACTTGGTGTGTTTGTCTTTTTTATTTTGTGTTTTTAAGCCAAGAGGATTTCAATTTTTAAATGAAATATTATATTGACTTTGTATCATTTTGGCCTAGTCCTAAAGAAATAAAACGTATAAGTTTAAATGGAACAATCATTTTTTTTTTTTAATTTAGCCATAATCTAAAGATTGTGTGTTTAATGGTATTTACTTCTTGTTCCACTTTAAATTTTATGTTTCTAGAAAATGAGTTTCAAAATATAGTATGCTAATATTTCTACTAGAGAATAGAGGCTTACGCTACCGCTGAATTATAAAATTATTTGTTAAAAATAAAGCATTAATTGTAATATTTACTTTAATAAAAATATTTACAAATGAAAACAGTGAAACTCTGAATAACTATAATGCAATAATAAAATCAGATCAGGTTAACTTTGAACAAAAAAATGCATGTGCTAATGAATAATTAGAATTTCGAGGCCAAGGCATGTCTGGGTTAAATCCAAATTTACATTATATAGTTATAGCAAGGTTCCACTTTTATTTGAAAGACCTCCTTTTTCACACATTTTTAAACTTCATGTGGTTGATGTGTATATATTTTCTTAAATCATAATCAACAGCTTATTTGTGTCACCATTAAAAGCTACCGAAGTAACATTTAGTATCAAGAGGCTTTGCAATCTTTAAAAAAATTGGTGAGTCATGGGTCTGCCTATTCAGAGATAAATGTAGTTACATTTTCTAATCAGGAGGTACATCAAGAGGGTTGCATGTCAAACCATCATAATGTTTGTAAAAAAAAGGTAGTCCAGCTTGGTTCTTGTATAAAAAATACAAAAGTTTAAAACATTTAAAAAAACAAAAATTCTTATTGATAATTTTCATTATTTTCTCTGTGTGCTTTAACTTCAATCACTTAATTTATCATCCATAACAGACTTGCACAAATATTTTATTCAAATTACCTTACCCAAAAATCAAAGACATTTTACTTTTACTTCGATTTCAGAAATTACAATGTCTGAGCAGAACCTCCGATTACGAATTCAAACAAAAAGTGGACACAAACTTTTAGATGGTCTTTTTCTAGCATCTACTGTTGGGAGCCTAAAACAAGCCATTTCTGATTCTGCAAACATACCAAAAAACAGGATTAAAATACGTCAAGGATATCCCCCAAAAATTATTGACATAAGCAATGAAATTGCAGAATTATCCACATTACCTTTTCGTTCAGGTGACACACTCATTGTGGAAGAAGATGAATCAAACCCTATAAGTAATGAAACTATTAATCAAGTTGATGAGCGCTTGGATACTCTACTTCATCATCAATTGGAGGAGGGTGCAACAGGAATACTCACCAGAAAAGTTGTTCCAGCTGATAATTCCTGCTTATTTACAAGTGTCCACCTGGTGATGAATGATGGTGCTTATGATTCCTCTGCTTCTCCTCAACTTCGGGAAGTTATAGCAGGCATAGTTTCTAGTGATCCTGCCACCTACTCAGAAGCCATCTTGGGTAAGCCAAATAGCGCTTACTGTAGATGGATCCGTGATAAAAATTCATGGGGAGGAGGAATTGAACTTGCCATCCTATCACAGTATTATAACACAGAGATTGCAGTGGTTGACACTCAGAGTGGTCGTGTTGATAGATTTGGTGAAGACAAAACTTATAAGGAACGCGTATTTATAATTTATGATGGAATTCATTATGACTCTTTAGTTTATGAGTCTATAGAACAGGTAGGTGCTGTTAGGACCAAATTCTCAATTCACAATGCTGTCATTTTAGCCCAGGCTCTTGAATTAGCTTCTGAGGCAAAATCAATTCGTCAATTTACTGATGTGGCTGGCTTTTCCCTTAGATGTTCCTCGTGTCAGCAGCCTCTCAGGGGTCAGAAGGAGGCTGCTGAGCATGCCAAAGCCACAGGACATGTAGATTTTGGAGAATACTGAAGAAAATGTTTTATTTTTACTTCCAAAAGTATTTAACTTTAAGGAGTTTTATGACTTTGAAATTCATGTAGTGTGTGTAATTACTAAATAGCTTTGCAATAAAATCAAGTACCAATTTTAGCATTAATTGAATTAATGGTGACAGATTTAAATGGTATACATTGCAATTTTTTAAGAACTGGTACTTATTGGTCGCACATTAAAATTATTTTAAAAATAAAAAGATGGAACTTCCTGTAAAATGCAATACGGGTAGGCACAATTAAGTTTATTTAGAGTGCCTGACATGTCAGGTTATAATGTTCAATTTGTATTATTTTAAATAAACTGTACATTATGAAGGGAGATTTTTCTAAATAATTTTATTTGACAGTTACAATTACTAAAAGAAAGAAAAAAGAAAATCTCGTTGGCTGAAATGATTGTAATTGCATTTAAACTGAATAAGTAATGAAAAAGTATTTAATTACTTCTAAAAATAAGATTCACAAATAATTATTACAAATTCAATTAAATTGTAATTTGCAATAATTAAATCGAATTTTTAAAAAAATTCTATTAAATCGTCTAGATACGTGTGCACATATATTATTATTTTTGTTTAAAAAAGACTCGCAACCAAATGTTAAATTATAGAATTCTGTCCATAGGACTTTATACCAGTACTCCGATGTCATTTTGTCTTCTCAGTAGCTTGTTTCCTAAACCCTACTGAATTTATAGAGTATTAACAATGAAATAAAATGAGCAAAGATAGGAGAGAAAGAGAATTTCCATTAATTTATACTTTTCCTTTCAGAAAGCTTTATCTTAAACAGATCATTTTTGAGTGAACATTTTTATAATCCTTTCTTTTATAATTCATCAGCAACCCATGAATTCTAATGGTTATTTTTATATAGTTTTATTAAAAATAGCTGAGGTCTCTCTTTGAAGTATGGTAAGCATTGTTAAGTGATAACATTTTTAAAAAAGGAAACACTTTGAAAATAAAAATATGTTACAATTACAGTTTTAATACATACAAATAGAATAACCAGTTGAGAAAATGAAGGGTGCAATTTATATGATCCAAATCAAATTAACAAACCCTCTATCCATGTCTCTATATCCCCACCCCTTCAACTTAACTCACCTCTATTCCCACAGCTTCCAACCTCCTAACTCTCCGTCAAGAGGCAGGCTTCTTAACCATATCACCACAATAATGCATTCATTTAGTACCAGTAACTCAGGACTATTATTAGTGATTAATTACAACCCCCACCACATACCATTTTTTCATGACAGCCAATTAATTCTTGTTAGATGAATACATTTTTAATTAGAAGATACACAATTCAACTTAATTAAATATTCCAAATTCATCTTCCATGTTTCAAAATACTACTAAATGTGCACATAGTATGTATGTTGTTTATGTGGAATTATTTATATGTAATCAAAAGCATGAATCAATAAAGAATGGACTGTTTTAATAGACCATGGCAATCAGCCAATTTACGGGATGATCAACAGTGAGTGCTCATCAGTTGGAGCCAAAGGAAGACATAGAAAACTTATTTTATTTGTTATGATCAACTAGATCTACATTATTTTATTGTTTTTAAAAGTTTGTGTGCAATGTTACTTTATTAATTTATATGAACATTTATTTGAATGTTTTATGAAATACTATATACAGTTGATTTTCCTAACTAATGGGACTGGGGAGGTTAAGATTACCTATTTTTCAGATCACAAAATACTGCACAGAAAGGTTGCATTAAAGAAGTTAATGCCTAAATATAAAAAAACGGGTGTGGTGTATTTTTAAAAAGTTCATTAAAAAGTGTGCAGAGCGCTTTATCTCCGCCTGGTCAAGGCATGTATATTTGTACCTATGTGGAGTTTAGCAGGATTGTCAAAAAGGGGTCAGAGTTGTTCATACTCCAATGCTCCATCCCATGCACATTGCATATAATTTTTTTTTTTTTTATGATAACTGAATTAACTGACATTTTGAATAATTGGCATTGAGAAAAATTGACATTAATGTATGAGTTAAATTATAATTTAATTTTTTTTAAGAATTAGATTTTATTATTTAAAATGTTAACAGTAACAGTGAACGCTATTAATATTATTAATAGTTAAGGTTTGTAACTATACATTTCCATCCATGAAACAACTCTGTAGTCCAATGGTTGGTAAAAAAATACTTTTAGTACTGGTACTTTAGCTAAAAGTTGTTGGATCTAAATTCTAATAGATGATACACATATCTGAAGCCAACTTTTGCGTTATGTCGCATAGTTTTCAAAAAGTGACTTTTATTATTAATTTTGTCATGCATTTTTCTTGACAAAATGTGTTGTGATTGTCATCAAAGATGGAAATACGATTTTTTTTAATAAAATTTTTTATAAGTGGAACTTCTGTTATGCACTACATTATTTACATTTAACTGTTTTAACTGTATGCAAAACTACATTTTATTTAATTCTTGGTATAAAATGTGCTCTTTTTGCCATCACTTGAACAAAAACATTTGCCTGTTCTTAATTAATCAATAGCGTTGAAATTTCATTACCAGTAACGATGACATTTATACTGTTCAACAATCTGTTAGAGATTTTAAAGCATGATATATCTTCCATTTCCATGTATTTCAATTTTTATTAAAGAGATTTAAGTGATAATGTGAGCATAGATGTCAATCACAATTATATTATTGTCTGTGTTGGATGATTCTTTTATATTTCATTGTATTTAGTTATTTTATTTGAGCTTGCACTTTTATCAACTTTATTGCAGGATAAATAAAATCATTATCAATAGGAAAGTTATTTATCGCTTCAGTTTTGTCATGTTAATGAACAAAAAAAAAATTTGAACCATTTGACAGAAATTCATGAAGTATTTTAAGACTTTTAAGACAAGGTGACAGTGTAATTTATTAAATGACATCATTTTCACAATGTAAAGCTCAAACTTTGTTTTGTTCACATTTATTTTATAATTTTTTACAATGTATAATAAAAACATATCCAAATGACAAAGAACAATATCAACCTGTTCTTTTGTTTCTGAATATAAATGCAGTTAAGAATAGTTCAATAATTGGTTGTTACCTGTCTTCATAAGGTGGCAAATAAATTGCTTCAGTTCCAAAAAAAATGCGTTTAAATCTGGTTTATCTGATTTTGATGGATTTAATGTTAGCAGAAAATGAGTTTCACTCCTGTTCACTTTTGCCAGATTCCAAGGATGGAGGGGGATTAGTGGAAACTTTTGAAAAGACCATTGAAACAGAAGGCTTTGGTTGTCTAAATTTCCTATTAGACTTCATAAGTGATAAAACATGTCATTCTTTTATAAATTCATGCATGAAATATCTACTATATGCAATTTATTTAACATAATCTAGACATCTGAAAATAAAACCAGTACCGGTACTGGAAGCAGAAAGTAAATGATTACCGGTATATTGATTCAGAATGGATCAGCCACTACAAAATTTCCTTTAAACAGCTCTCATCTTTGAACTATGTTCATTATATTTTTTCCAAAACGACAGTGGATTGAAGATGTTGCCAGAAGCGTCTCCACTCAATTACAATTTGCTGGGAGATTTTATATACTGCTACTGTACAGTCCACCAATTGCCAAGTCCTAAATTTAATAGAAAAACAAAAGAGGCAAATCTTGTGATCTACCGGGTACTCAGCTATTAATAAATATTTCTGCAAAATTCCATGTGAAAAAAATATGATTCACTTTCACTTTAATTAAGTTTTAAGATTAAAAAATGATTAAAATTAAATGGAGAATCAATATTTTGTTTGTTTTGCCACCTCTTTTTTTACTTTCTTCAGTTTATTTATTGGTAAGCTTAATTCTTTTATTTTGTTCCAATTGCCTTGGAGATTTGAAAAATATATAAATATAACTTATATTATAAGTGCAGAGAAGCACTTGCACCAATACTGAAAAATAAAATCAAGTTCACATAGAAAATTTGAGATAAAAAGGTTTGAATCTTATTTTATACAATAAGGAGCTACATCTCATAAAATTTTGCTTATGCATTTCTTTTAAGACAGGGTTTCTTAATCTTTTCTACACTACGCACCCAATAAGAATTGTTGTAATAAATTGGGGAAACTCTTTTAAATTTAAGAGATTTGATGTGCATTGACGTTGAGTTCCAAATTCTCATCTTAAAATAGTTAGCTGTGGAAGAAAATTGCACTAGAACATTATGTCCCTACTAATGAATGTGGTAAAAGGAGCCGACCAACTCCCTCCATAAAATGAATATACCAGGTATATATGTTTCTAAGGAAACATTACACTTTTAGTTCTAGTATAATTTTACGAAGTGGCTATTCGTACCGGGTACCAGAAGTGAGAGGTTGGGATTAAAAATTATTTAAAATTATTATTTTTGGGTTTGTGAGACAAAATGAGGTATCAAATGAAAGATAATTGAATGGACTATATGTTTGTAAACTTAATTATCCAGTTTAACAAAAATAAACTACCACAAATGACATCCGAATAGCACTGAGTCAAAATGGACCCAGACCTGGGTACCAAATAGTACAGCTGTTTTGTGCGTCTAGATAGATTTCAAAGGCTCTCTTAGAACCTATAAAATATGTAGAAATCTAATGTTGCTGTGTGGAACAGCTGACAATGCATTCTCATTTTTAAAAAACAATTTTTTTCTCAGTATTTACAATCACGCAGTTCAGTTGAGTGAATAATTATGTCACAAAATTACATCATACAGCACAGAAGCAAAAAAAGGTGATATTAAAGTTTTCACAAGGGTGACTACCAGTTACTGTTGCCATATCTGGTGAGTTCAATATGAAAACACAAAGCAACGATATGACCATCATCACAAAAATGTGGCGGTTTTATTTTTATAGCCTTAAATGTTTAGACCCTCCTCCCCTAGGGCACAACTGAAAATGTATTTTTTATTCGTTTGAATCGTAAAAACAACAGGATATATATTTTCAACCCAATCTCTTAAAATACTAGTTCTGAAAAGGGTTGGTGTAAAATCATAAAAGACATCTCAAAATCGTATGCCAAAATTGTAAGAGTAACCAGGTCTGTATGAGTGATTGCGTAATGTGGTTGTTGTGATTTGGGAACTCTGTACCTATGAAGCTGTTGATTTCATTGGGGTCATGGGATCATGGTCAACTGTCTGATGCAACATGAGTCCTAGCACTCCCATTCTATTGGACATGGCCATCCGTATGTTGCGTTCTTGTTCAAATAAATCATCAAGTTTCATCCACTGTAAGGAAATACAGGTTCAGTTTGTTAACAAATAATTTTGGTTTTTGAAACTGATCAAAAAGATTACTTACTAGCCCAGAATAATATAACATAAGAATGATATGAAGATGTTTGATGTGGAAAAATATCTACAGCAGCTGAAAGTCCAAGCATGGAAAAGAAAGGCATTAGTTATGTCTGAGTGGAAGGAAGTGGTGAGGCAGGCCAAAGCCCTAAATGGGCTGTAGCGCCACAGGGATGGATGGATATGAAGATGTTGACATTCTGCTTGAATATACAAATAAGCATACTTTTACTTTTAGATTCTTCTTAGCACCAAATTTAGTAATCTCTATTTCAATCTAGTAAAGTGATAATAGAAAGCCCTTGTCGAGTGTTGGACTGCTCAAAATTAGCACCAATAAGGTAAATTTTATAGAAACAAAGTAATGAGGGATTAGTGGCGAAAATCTGGAATGAGTCAATAACATTTGTTTAGAAAAAAAAATCAAACACAATTAAAAAATGTATAGCTTTAAATAGCAGGTAAAGACTTAAAATAATAATAAAAACAAATAGAACCTGTCTGAGCCTGTGCATATCTATTTCAGCCCTACGCAGTTTCTCCCAGCAAAAATGTTTTACACATTTTTTCTTAGGTGCTCTGCACAAGTTTTCTCCCTCTGTAAAAATATCAGTAGCAATAGGACACCCACAGACTGCATCTGGGCTAACCTAAAGAATATGTTAAGAAGTCAGTTGAGTTTAGACCATTTGTTTAAAAACTGAAATTGAAAACAATGGCTATGGGATGATAATTTTAGAAGTCTTTTTTTTACAAAACCTTTCCTATAATTTATATCAATATTCTCTGCAATATCCAATTACACACTTTTATATAACATTACATTTATTATAAAAAAAAAAATTTAAAAGTGTATCGTGGAATGCTTAGTAAATTATTATTTTTTTTAAACTGTCAGGAAATATTTGAAGATTATCCATCACAAAATAATATAATTAAAGTAGGAAATTAATGTGAAAATTTGTTATCTGCAAACATTCATTAGGCTTTAAAAAATAACTGCAGAAAATAACACCCACAAAGCACATCAAAGTATTCAATACCAAAATAAACATAAAAATTAATTTAAGATGTTTTTGAGCAGATCAGTCTGCAAAGGGTTAATTAAAAGCTTAATCCATTTACTTTTGGCTCCTTTGTATGCTCTGGGCAAAGCACTTTAAGCCGTTTACAATACATTTTCTGCTGGGGGTTGTAGAAGTCACAAAACATAGAATTGCCTTCAATACGTGTTTTGTACAATGACCAAAAAGATGTCTGTGCTTCAAACTGTAGAAAATATTGTAGAAGAGAAAAAGTTAATACAAAGATTATTTGTCTGAAGAGGATAACAAAAAATTCAATTTTTTGTGAAATTGTTTTGTAAATAGAATACCGGTACTTAATAACTCATGCTTAATAAGTAATAAGATGAGAGAAGATTCTTTTATTAATCCAAATAAATTGATTTTTTTTTCATTGCATTGCACATATTGTTTTCAGGCTTGAAAGACCTTGTCTCCTTTTTTGTTGTTCTCTAAATTTGTCTGTAGCAAAGCATTAGGAGAATTGTGTGGTCAAAATAACTGTTAGGTGCCTGAGTTAATGTTGGCATATTAAACAGAGCCTTGTCTTTTTGTTCAGAAGGGGTTCTCAGATTTTTTTCCAAGATCATAGATAATTATAATGTCTGTAGTCGACCTGCCTTTTGTTGGTTGTTTATGGCAGATCTTTTGATTCCAACATGGAGGTGTGAATATTGTTCGCTGAAGCCTATGATGTCCAAAAATTACAATTTAACCACTGTTACTCAAGACAAAAACACAAGATTATTAGCCCAAGGCACATTTTACATATTTAACTCTCCTTGATTCCAAAGAAAACATTTTAAAAAAAACTCAAATACCATTACAAACAATGAAAAAAGCACTATGCTATCGAGTCGCCTGCAGAACGCGCCCCGGAAGAAAGATAGCATGTTGAGTAGCATCAAGTAAATCAGGAACTTCTTGGCTGATCTCACCTTTAGATAGCATTTCTCCATGTGTCTCAGGGCGCCTTTTTGATTCAGTTCTGTGCCACAAGTGACACAGTAGACACTAAGCTCTGTGTCTTCTTCCTGGTCCAAACCCTACAATTAAAAATATGACCCTCTTAAAATTTTGACAACATTTATGCAAAAGAAAACAATGGTAACAAATTTGAAATGCTTGACCAAGGGAAACCACCCATGGGTTACATAAAGCAATGCTTTGAAATCAGGTTAAAAAGCCAATCCAAATGAAGACAAGAACATTTGCTGTACAAATCTTAAACTCAAGTGTCTTCTTAGTAATGCTAACAAATCTTGCAATGATGAACATCCAAAAGTGAACCATTTTGTTTTTCACAAATGAGAGAAATGTAAATGTGACAACCTCCTGCTCAGCTATCATGGTGAGATTTTTTCCTCTGTCCACCAATGCATCAAGCTCCTGAATCTTCATATCTAGTTGACGCAGCTTAAGTCTGGCATCTAAAGTCTCCTGGCGAAGCATTTCTAGTATTTTCTTGTTATTCTCTTCACCAACGCACGGACTGCTCTGCCACTGTTGAATTCTTGAGGGCAGTATTTCATAGATTCGGCTAGAGTTTAAGAAAACATTTTGATGAAAATATTTGTATAATGTAAGGTATTTCATTTATGTATTAATTATTTTAAAATACTTCACTCTTAAAATCATTTGTGGATTTAGGGTTCAAGGAAAGCAAGGACACACCCGCCAGCCTCTACATTTGAAGAAATACATAAAGACCATTAATTAAATTTAAGTCATAATTTTTTTTTTTAAATTTAGTTGTGTAAATACCTCTTTGCCAGTTTCATGCCGCATTCATCTGAGCAATATTTAGAGCCCACTTTTGCAGGCTCAACACATCCAGGTCCATAACACTGTCGGGGCATGTCATCATCTGTTTCAAGGGCATCATCAACTTCAACACGGCGGCGTGAGCTTGACTTTTGGCGGGATTTCTGACAGTGAATTAGAAGAAACAAAACAAATGTTAAAAACAGGTTCTAGAAAACAGTTTGCTCTCTCAAAAAAATGTCAATTATTTTAGAGATAGTTTTGGTTCTGTAAATACTGTAAAGGGTAGTGGTTCTCAAAGTGGGTGGTACCACCCCTAGGGGGTGGTTTGAAAGCTATGGGGGGTCACTGAAAAACTTAGGAGATTGCTAAAGGGGGCACTGAAGGATCATATCAGAAATGCATTTTATTTTACTTGTTTTAAAGAAAGATTATATACTAATATGATTATTGAATTCAAAGAAAATTCAGGATCGACATAATATACACTTTTTCTCCACAGTCCATGAAGACAAGGCTCTTGACCTAATTTTTACAAAGATGTAACAAGCTTCTATAGGTAACAACAATACTGATCGGTAGCGTGGCGCTATTAGATGACACCATTTAACAGTGGTAAATGGACTCTACAAATGAGCCGAAGATTGACAAGTATATTTTTATTGCTTCTCAAGAAAACACCATTGAATAGCTAATTGCTAAATCAGGGAATTCACAAACAATTGTCTTACCAGCTATTTATATGGTCTAACTTCTGAGTAACAAGACTGCGGAAATGGAAGATACATTTTAGTAGCATACCAAAGCGTTGGCATTACCAATAGATGAGTTGACTTTCAAGACAATGCATCTTTGCTTATTGGTAATACATTTTTTGTAAATGATAAAAGTTTGGATCAACTTTTATAATGAGCAAAACAATGAAAAAAAATTATGGGGTGAGGGGCACACAATCGCCTCTATTGGTGCAGACTCCAAAGATATCGCATGAGACATAGCTTGTACCGGAATATCAGAAATATTTTCCACACTGTGTCTGGAAAAAAGGGAACAAATGATGAAAACAAATGGTAAATTATAAAACTCATTTTAATTCTAACACAGTATTTGATTTTATTAGTAGTGTGTTTGAAATATCGACCATTTGCTTCAACATAGGCTTCAAGACGTGCTATTCGTTGACCAATCATTATCAAAAGGGTTCCCTTTTTTTTCAGACACAGTGTAGATTAAATGAAAACTAATTAAATGAAAATTAATTTTCATTATCAGGGGAATGAGATCTCTTTAAAACTAAATCAGTTTCCTTTATTTGGTATGAAAATCAGCTCCATTCAAGCTTATGACAAACACATATCCCATTATTATTTCCAAACTCTTCTGAGCTAGAAGAGAAAATTGAGAAGGATGTGATTGTAGCATTTTACGACCATTTTGATGCGCTAGACAAAATAGTCTGAGTGATTTTAGGATTTTCTTTTCATGAATATCACAAAAGACATGATAAATCCATTTGATTGACGCAGTTGGTGAAGTAGAAAAAATATATTGAGTGTTATCCAAAATTTGAGAAATGGTATCAAGAGTTTTGAGTATAGTAGGATATTTTCTATCATTTTCTGCATTTTGGAATAAATTTCTTGTTGCATTCTCAACACAGTATTTGGTGGAAGATAATTTTTGCCCGGATGCAACTTCCATAAGGAGTCCGCAAAATGTTACACGAATATTTATAAAGGGAAAAGACAGGGGAGCATGAGGAGTGACTTTATGCCCCAAAAAGGGGGAGGGGGGTGTTTGAGAACCACTGGTATAAGGCTAAAAGTTACAATACAAATAAGCATACTACAATAATATTATTGATATCCAATGATGGGACAGGTATTGCTCATTAAGCTCATATCTTTGAGAATTAACACTTTAATTTCCAATAAACACACATAGTGTCAAGTTACTTTTTCTGAAGCACATCATTAAAATATCAAAAACTAGTACAAAATGAAACCAGGGGAACATATGGTATACATATTCTGAAAGTAAATTGGCCAAGAAAATCATGCAGTATGAATTTCAAAATTCTGTGAGCCATTAAAGATGAACCTGACATTGACCTTTAAACTGAGTACAATAATTTTATTCTGCTTTTAACTCACACCAGCTTATCATCAAAATATGTATTTCAGTTTTTTCAGTTTAGAAAATGTTAAGCTATTTGGGATTTTATATATAATTTTTAAACAATCAATTTATTGATGACCTTTAAATGTCTTTATTTAACGCCTAATAAATTCATTAGTACTTGATAGGGTAGTAAGCTTGAACTGCTAGGTCCACTGTCAATTCATTAATGTCACTACCATGAGTAATGCCAACAAAATTATCTTCAAAATCACTTTCATGAAGAATAATTCAAATATATGCGGCTTTTGTTTTAAAGGGTCAACTTATAAGTCTTACAAGAATGATTTAACAAAACACCTTCAAAAATTTCAGCTCCATTCAAATTTTAAACAAAGGTATGAATACATAAAGTTTTTACCTTGTTTTTCAATTACGAAGGAATTAAAACTAGTTATGAGACATGCCTCCCTTTTAAAACAAAAACACACAAAATTTGTAATTTGCATTTATGATATTAATGTTAGTATTGGCGGCAACAGACTGTTATAACATATTGTGGGTTCAACAAAGATTGTCAAAGAAAACTAACATGCATAACTTCCTAAGGCCAATTTACACACAAACCTGCGGTTTTTCTGGAGATTTTTTCAACTTTTCTTTATGCTTGACTTTTTTTTTCTCTTTCTTCTTTTTTGGTGAAGCTTCTGAAGAGCTTGTCCTACGCTCTCTTTTCTTTGGTGCCACTTTAACATTTTCATAAGCCTCTTCTTCATCAAAGTCGTCCCTAACCATTTCAAAAACAGACAAATGGTTTTTGGATTATTTTGCAACATCTTGTACTTAATGACAGAATTTGATACATTGTTTTCCTAAATAAATTGTTGTGTAAAAATATAAAAAAAAGATTGTTTACATTAAGAGCATAACAAAAACTTATGTTAAAAAAATTTAGAAAATCCTTTACAAGAAAGACAAATCAGGTTAGATTTAGTCCCTTATTTGTGATACAGCTATATAAGTATGAATTATTTATTTAAAAGAAAATTAAAGTTGTAGTTTTATAAATTGCTCACTCAAAATCAGAAAAATCTGTCATTGCTCTCTCTGAAGGTGTATCTCCACCTGTGACTGACCCCTTCTCTGATAATGACAAACCCTATTTCAAGAATAAAATCGGTGTAATATAAAAGTAGGAATAGAAACAGCAAAATTTTTTTATATTTGAAAGGAAATATTTTAAATTTGTTATTTGAGGAAGAAGACTAGGTTATGCAGAAAATGTATGTAATTTTGCCTGTGTTTTATGAAGTTAATGAGAAAATGTTTTTTTTCAGCTTTTTCATAAATGTAGATTATTGAGACACAAAAATTTGTGTAATAATTAAGAACTTCAAAATTTCATCTAGGGGCTAGAAATGTGCAATGTATTTTCAGGGGATAATTGCTATTTATCTTTCGTGCACTGTGATAGTTAAGTTTAAACTTTTCTGTCATTAAATATAAGTATTAATGGGTATTAAAAACATCTGCAGCATTTTATGTGTCGCTAACATTTCAACTGACCATAAAGGACGAGCCAAAAGTTGCCATCATAAAACCAATGAATACCAAAACTCCCAATAGTAATTAAAGTTAAACAATTTAAATAATTGTTTAGGCAATCAGCAAAAATTTTTACCATGTGTTTGTGCCTACTCACATAACTAGTGCACTGTCGGAGTCTGCACTTTTGTCGAAGCTTGTTTGTGCCTCCAAACTTTTTCATATCCTTAAAAAGAGTGTACGGGTCACTAAATTGTTTTCCCCCATTAGATTAGTTAATTTAATATTTATCAAAAAATTATTTTTTTTTTAAATTATATTTTATTAATGACCACAACTACAACTTGAAAGTCATAATTTAAAACATTATGTAAATTAAAGAGGGTATTTTAGAATGTTAAACTAAATTCATTGCATTATCAGGGCATTTGTTTCGATCTATACCAGTATTTAACATCTTTGCTGTATAAAAGGGAAACATTTTTTAATCATTTTATTCACTCGTCTGTTGCAAGGGAAAAACAATTTTTAAGATGCTATGGTTATATAAATTGATTTGAAAAGATTAGGTACCACACATTACCTTACAAAAGTCACATCTTCCGCAATCCTCAATGCGATGGCAAGCACTACATTCACCACATTTTCGAGTCATTCTACTTTTTGCCAACTGAATAAATAAAAAAAGTTCAAAGCTTACATATAAAAATCCTCTATTTTTCCATCTAAGGATTTTAAAATATTAAGCCCCTATACAATATTTTTTAATTAATATATTTTTAATTGCAAAGACAATTTTCAAAAATTAAAATACTAAAACCATAGCCAACTTTTACTCATGATTTTCTTGACCTTTCTGTCAAAGTCACCATAAGTAAAGCTTTAGAAAGACTGTTTCAATAATAAAATAAATCATTTACACATAAAGGAGAACTATGTATAAAAACTCATCACAAGGAAAATGGAAGCCTTTATAAAGCTACTTAAAAATATCAGTGAGGTCATCAACTCTGGAAAATGTAGATCTTATTTTTCTCAGAATATTATCTATGACAAAAAATTAATTCATGGGTGATTGAGAAGTATATTTAAAAAGAAAACCTAAATATACTGATGAATTTGAGAAATAACAACATATTGTTAGATAACTACATGTTGAGCTTTTAAAATCAAATATAAATCATGTCCCTACAAGATTAGATGGAAAATGCTCACCACCAACCATGCCAAATTTTAATACTGTATACACAAACACACAAACAAAATTTCAAGTTATTCTTTAAATCAGGGGTTCTCAAAATTGTGTATTCTTGTACCACTTAAATAAATTACAAAAAATCTATGCACCACATCACAATGTAACTTTTTTTGTTTTGTTGTGTAATGCAAGCTTGATAAATACACTGGGATCTGTATACATATTTTTGTTACATATCTGTTTCCCACCTGGAACAAAGCAGTGGAAAACCAATATTAGATGTACCACAGTGTGAGAAAAGATACTTTAGGGAACACTTTTCAAAGAGGATGAAATTAGCAAACCTAAAATTAAGACAAATAATTTTACCATATTCTCCCTAAGTTTAGTCCTATATTCTTTGTGCTTTTTTTCAACTTTGTCTTGTTCACTTGATTCACTCACAGTATGTCTCTCTTTCTTTTTATTCTTGTATTGTATTTCTAAACTGGGATTGTGTGCTAATGGGGAAAATTATTATCATGGTTAAAAAAAATGCATCAAATTAAATTTAACTATTTAAAATTTTCAGGTCACTTAAAGATAAATTTTGGTGCTGAGATAATGTTCATATTGATCAATATTACAACTGATGATATAAGGCAACTCTTTTTATTGTATCTGTAACTTTTAAAAATTATTATTTCCTTTAAAGCAGATTAATACTTAAAAATATAAGATATGGTACTTCTTATTGACCAATGATTTTTTTTTTAAAGAAACAAGTTATAATCTATTCTGGAAAATTTTTTGGGATTTAAAGAAAGAGAGAGATGAAAAGTACATTATTTTTACTATTTTGGTAAGGTACTGCTAAAGGTTTCAAAGCAGGATACTGTACCTCTACAAGCATCACAATAGTAGCGTTTGATTGATCTAGCATCCAACTGTGTCACACCAATACAGTCTCCATGGTACCATTCTTCACAATGGTCACAGCCTCTGTTCAAGGAGGTGAAAGCAAGAAATTATTTTGAGAGGAGGAAGTTGTTTTTTAAATTTTTAAGCTCTTACTACTTAAATATACCATATTATAACTAAATTATGTTCCTTTTACAAGAGAAGCATGCAAACCCTTTAAAAGAATCAAGCTTACATCATAAATCTCTCACAATCTGAGGATCGACAAACACAGTAGAGTGTCTCCCCAGCATCACTGCCATGCTCCATAGTCATTAATGATTTTTAAAAATCTGAACCCTCTGAAACAGTAGACAAAACCTGTGAATGGATGATGCTTTCTTATTATTTTTAGATTTTTATTGCTATGGTTCATTTTAAGTTGATAAAATTACAATATTTTAACTATCCATGGTACCAGTGAGATAGATAAGTTACTTGCATCATGACAAAGCATATAGATATAGGTTACAGTTTTCCAATAGCCTTTCCACAGCAAGATGGCTATAATTATAAAAAATTGGTTTCTTCAACATTGCAACAAAAATCCTTACCAAGCATAGGTATAATTAAATAGAAACGTCCTGAATTTTTAAAGAAAATTTATTAGGCAGTCCTGCATATAATATTGTATTGGGCAACAATTGATTTCCACTTCTGCCAACTCTTTTAGAGAATTTTCAAAGCAGATAGGCCTATCCATTTTTTTTAAAAATTAAGTAATCAAGTTCCTTTTAAAATGATTCCTTGCTTTCTCTTTCCCTCTGCAGCATTATACTTTAATACGGTTTATTATAATATCTTTTTTGTTTTGTTTCAACTTCTTTCAGTTTCTGCCTGATCGATATGAATGGAACCAACCACTCTGCTAAGTCTTTGACTGTAAATTTAAATATAATTCTTCTTTTATTTCTACTTCAAATATATCACTTATAAGTAATGACTTTAAGCAAGATAAGCGACTAGGCTCAGCCACAAAATTAGTTAATAGTATTATCCATAATAATGATATAACTAAAGAAGGAACATCAGTATTTTCATTTGCCGTTACTGCAATGTTGGGAGAAGGTGTTTAGTGTTACACTTAATATAAATTATAGTATGTTCTGTATGATTATCATCAAGTATCACTATAATTTTATAATTTATTCATTACTATGACTATGTAATAATAAAGTATGTATAGGACTATTTCGTAAGACTACGACTAAGTCAATTGGTTTATTGTGAAGTCAAATTAAAGTTGAATTTGACATTCTCAGTCATTCTGTAAATTCAGACAATTCGCGGCACAGCCGCCAACTTGGTTGCCACGACCCGTGAAAGGTCACCCTAAAACTAACCTGAACCCTAAGCCTCAAGTATCCCTAAACCTAACCCGCCCAAACCCTTAAGTTAAATAAACACGTAAATGACGTAATGGGATGTATATGACGTCATTGCGCCGATTGTAAAGTCTTTAGCCTTTAGCTGCAGCCTGCTGCCCCACAGTGACTGACACTCATTGATGATTGACGTAATGAAATTTATTTATAATTATCATTATTTTAATACAATAATTTACTGTCAGTTAATAAAACAAGGCCGTTTATTATTCATGGATCATGATGGCATTATTAGTATTAGTATTAGTCATTAATAAAGAACATAATTCATTATCGGACAATTATCGATTACTCCTCCTACTTCTTCAAATCTCGAGTTCTAAGCTGGAGTTCTGGAGAACCACACACTACAGATAAGAAGGAACTTTAAATAAGATAATAAATTAAAAATTTGCAATGATTAATTAACTATGTTATTTGTGAACACTCAACAAATTTACTAGGCACAAATATGTAAAGAGACAGGAAACTTCAGTGTAAGTCTGAATTACCAAAATATAATACAGATCATTCGTAAATTGTAAACAAACGATTAATCAAAAACATGGAAATGAGCGAAACGAAGAATGGGAACACCTGAAAAAAATAAAGCATGCACAACAACGAACATGTCACCAAGAACCCTTCATCAGCGAACAAAAACAGTAATAAAGGAATTCTTGGGAAAAGTTCGTTGTTTTGTTGCGGTTTTTTTCCAGGTCTTCCTATAGATTGTTTCGCTAATTTCCATTTTTTAACCAGATTGCAGTCCCTCCCCCTTAAATTACATTATTTAAAAAAAACAAAAAAAAACTTTTTTTTTTTAAAATTGTAATCAAAAATAAATTTTTATGACCCAACAATTGCATGGGATTTAATTATATAATGTTACCCTATGTTTAAGAAGAACTATTTATTATGATAAACCCCGTGGCGTAGCTAGTGTTGATGTCACCCGGTGCGGCAAACTCATGGTGTCACCCTCCAACCCCCCCCCCCCTTCCGACTTGCCCGATGGATTTCTTCTTGTTAAAGTAAATACACAGTATAAAAATAACAAGAACAAAAACAAATCATTTGAAGGTCAAGAGGTAAATGTATTTAAGAACTGTAACAACGTTAAGTTATAGTTAGTTATTTTTACCATAAATTTACTTTATTTGAAATTTACCTTTTCTTGCTTCAAAGCAGCAAACCTGTCAATCACTTGATCGTTGATCTCGTGCAGAAATAATCTTAAGGCTGGTCATCACTTTGTCAAGAGTAAAGCCTTTAGTCTGCAGATACTGCTGCATAAGATTAGCTTCCTCAAGTAGCAGAGAAACGTGATATCACAGACAGCGTGTAAAAGACCTTGTGATGTAGGTACCTCCTGTATCCAAATTTTCAAGAGAATCACATATGGTTTCATTCGTTCCCCACACATTCATAAAACGTATCTTTCATTGTTTAACAGCAGCATGATGAGCACTCCAACGTGTTTTGACAACCCTTTCACCGACATTGCAGTGTCTTCAATTAAAATATCCCATCGATGAGTGGATGCAGCAGAGAATGAAAAAAATTGTTTCAAGATTATCGAAAAACGTTATACATGAAGCATTTAAGGCAAAAGAGTGTCACTTACGAAAGTTACCGAACACTTAATCGGCGTAATTCTCATCAAAACGGTGTTTCTCCAACCTAATTATAGGTTTCACCTCATTTCTGAAGCATCAACCTTGCACTTTAGATTGGTTACATCAAGTAACTTACATGTATGTAAAAATGACCTTTGATAGGTTATCATTTTATGAAATTCTGTGGGGCCGAGCAGTGTTTGCTCTGTAAATATGCAATTTTTTTAAATTTGGTGTCAGCCCCCCCCCCCCGAGATGGTGACATCTGTTGCGGTCCCCCTGACTACGCCACTGGAAAAACATTATTTAAGTAAAATTGTATAAGGGCCATCCATAAATGACGTCATTCATGCGTCGGTGGGGGGGGG
>CAXITT010000175.1:607562-695160 GCA_964033795.1 Lymnaea stagnalis
CCAGGGTTGTTAACAATACTAAAAAAAATTATTGGCAATACCAATACCAATACTGCCTGTAAAATCTATTGGCAATACCAATACCAATACAATTTTAAAACCAGTATTGCAATACCAATACCAATATTTATTTATTATTGCCTTACCAATACCAATATTTGGGTCATTCGACGAATAAAACGCAAATACGTAATTCATCGCTCTATATCACTTACATCGATAAACGATAACAACATTTTTGGCTAATTTAGACAATGTATTTTTAACCAAATTTTGTTCAATAGTTAACACTTGCTTCATCAGTTTTCCTCAAATCATTCAAAAGTCTTTGACAACATATTAAATAAGTCGGCATACCTTAACGTCCTTAAGCAACAAGATTTTTAATATGTATACTGTACACATATTGTGAATGGATGAATGGATGAATGAAAAAAATATTTTTTCTTTGTTTGGCCTTATTTTTGTTTGTAGGCCCTAGGCAAGGTGCCTAAAGTGCCTAAGCCTTAATCGAGCCTTGGTAAGTCACTGGTCAATGCTCATTGCCAAAGATATCATATATGATTTGATTTCTATTATCATTCATTTCATTGATCAGTCTCATTCAAAAATTGTTTGGCAATGTCACTTGCAAGATGGCGACACCAAAGAAAAATTTATTATATTCAGCTTTATTCACAACCAATGTTGTAGAGAATTTATTGAATATTGCTTTTAGTATTGGTTAAAAATCAATACCAATATCAAAAATAATTATTGGCAATACCAATACCAATATCAAATTTCAAGAAGTATTGCAATATCGTCCCAATACTTAAAAAAGTATTGGCAATACTACCAATACCAATACAATATTGCAAAATTAACAACCCTGAATGCCACCACATCTTTTAGGTGTTGTCGTGAATTATGGTTCAGGTTAGGTTTAGGGATACATTTTAGGGTTCAGGTTAGGTTTGGGGATACATTTAGTGACAGAATGAACTGGTTTCTCAATCAAGATGGCGGCCAATCATGGTATCCACAATCACCATTTAGCGAATTTAAAATATGAATTTAGTTTATTAATTTATTTATCATAGTTTTATTGCTTTAATTAACTTTTTATAAAGACGTAAAAAAATTACCAATACAAGTAGTGCGCAAACAAAATTCACCAGAAAACATTTACTGCTGCTACAAAATGATTTTTAAAAAAAAAAAAGCAACTAGCACGGTAGCATGTAATGTTCATCCCAGGGCTGTGGAGTAGAGACTGTGGAATTTCGGCTTCGGTTTCGGCGCCGAAAGTGGCCATTTTATCACTTTCGACCAAGTTTCGGTTTTGGTCGAAACTGAAAGTTAATTTTCTTTTTCGGCTTCATTTCTTTTTCGGCCGAAAGAGAAAAGTTAATTTTTTTTTTTTCGGTTTCTGCCAAAATTGACTTAGACTTTCGGCCATCTGGCCGAAAGTGACTGAGGTTTTCGGTCATCTAATTCTCAGCAAAAACGATATTTTCACAACAAACTAAGCGATTTTTAAGAACGAACTAAATGATCTTTGAGAACAAAACAAATGATCTTTAATAGTAAACTAAATGATTTATAAGAATAAACTAAGCGGTCTTTAACAGAAAACTAAATGTTTTTAGGAACAAACTAAAAGATTTTTAAGAACAAACTAATCTATCTTAAGAAACAAAACCAATTATCTATAAGAAAAAACTAAGCGATCGTTATGAAAAAACTAAGCGATCTTCAAGAACAAAATAAGTGATCTTTAAGAACAAACTAAACGATTTTTAATAACAAACTAAAAGATCTATACAAACAAACTAAATGATCTTTAAGAATAACTAAGCGATATTTAAGAACAAAATGAATGATCTTTAAGAACAAACTTAGCGATCTTTTTGAACAAACTAAACGATCTTTTAATAACATAAACTAAGCGATCTTTAAGAAAAAACTTAGCGATCTTTTTTGGACAAACTAAAAAATAGAATGGTTCACATGTCATCTGTGGCGCCCCAACGGTCCAAGGACTAAGGGACATGAGGATGAGGAGGAAATTATCTTTAATAACAAACTAAAAGATCTTAAACAAAAACTAAGCGATCTTTAAGAACAAACTAAGCGATCTTAAAAAACAAAATAAACGATTTTTAACAACAAACTAAGTGATTTTTAACAAAAAACTAAGCGATCTTCATGAACAAACTAACCGATCTTTAAGAACAAATAAAGCGATCATTAACAAAAAAAACTGAACGAGCTTTAACAACAAACTAAGCGATCTTTAAGAACAAGATGTTATATTAGATATTTATTTATTATTAATAGTCTCGATTATCTCATTTTTTATAAAAATAATGTAAATATTTGTACTTCCCCCCATCATTTTCGATGTATGCAGAATGTATGCGGGGACGAATTTCAAAATATCTAATTATTTCATTTTCGGTTTCGGCCGAAAGTCATTTTTAACTTTCGGCCTTTTTCGGTTTTCAGCCGAAAGTTATTTTTAAACTTTCGGCCTATTTTAGGCTTCGGTCGAAAACAGAAAATCAATTTCGGTCGGTCTCTACTGTGGAGGTACTTTTACCCCTGGTTAAGAACCACTGTTCTAGTAAAATGTTTCTGTTTCTGACACAGCTTCGGTAATTTGATATCCATGGGAGGTGAATTTCTTAAGGGTTTGTAAAGGACAGTAGTGGACACAGGGAGTTTTTTATACCGGGGGGAGATTGCAGAGATTTGTGACTTTATTTTGAGGGGGGGGATCCTAACTTTTTGTGACGATCTGTGACGATTTTTTTTGGGGGGGGAGGGGGGGAGTAAAAAATCGGAAAAATTTGCGTGACATCATTTTATGGATGGCCCCTAATTCAGAAGTATCATGCCTAAACTTAACAAATTCATTATAGTAGGCAGTAGGGTAGGATCACCACTTCGTACAACCCAATTTTAGTAGATTCTTCCCGGTTCAGCAACTTTGTCCCGCCGGTGTGAAATGCTGTCTAGATTTCATTGACACATTTTGTAAGATATTGTTTCTGTATTAGAATAGAAAGATTAGATAGTCCCGTGCAGTGTCTGACTAAGACATCATGAGGCAGTTTAAATTTTGCAACCCTCCCCCCCCCCTTTTTAGCATCTTTTAAATTTTGCAACCCCCCCCCCCCCCCCCTTTTTAGCATCTCTTTTATTGCTCTCCTATGTCTATTAAATTTTAAATGCTGCCAAAATTTTTTTTTTTTAAATGCATCCCCACATTTTGAACTGATCAAAAATTTTCTGAGGAGGGGTGCTCTAGAGGGACTCCAAATTTCATTCGGGGGACTTCGGCACCCTCGATTTTCGAGCACACACTAGAGCTACCTACTTGAAAAAAAAATCAAGTTTCTAAGAAAAATATGAGAATGCAGATATTTTATTTTGAAATGTAAAAATTAAGTAAAAATACACATGTTTTAAAATATTTGAACACATAATACACCCCATGTTATTTCTAAAATTAGTTCAATATTATCACCAAATGCCACCATTTCAATTTTCTTTGTTAAAAAAGTGTCTTGATCCCCCATTTCAACTCGTACCTCCAGAGACCAAAATGGTGTTTTATCCACCCCCTCCCTCCCCAACATTTCTTTAGGGAGATTGGTTAAAAATGTATGAGAACCGGGAAGTGAAAACATTGTGGATTCTGTGGATCAATTTTATAGTATGATCATGCACCAACCAAGATACCACCAGGACCGATGTAATCAGCAATGTAAGCATGGGCTTATGGCATTAGGAGAAGTGGGCACCACAAAAATACACAGAAAAAAAAAATCCATAAACTGCTAAAATTGTAAATAGGCCTACCTATGAAATTGAAACAATATTTTGAGTTGTTCTCCGATTAAGTACGTTTAAAATGATACAAAACTGAATTCAGGTATTTTCAAAAATTCATCTGAATTTATCATGGGGAGGGACAATCCCATGGGACCCACATGGAAAAGGTAATAAGGAAGGCCAAAGAATATGTGGAGAGTTACACGCGAGTTAGAGGCAGACAAAGAATGGGATAGGCTTACATCTG
The DNA here is from genome assembly GCA_964033795.1 of Lymnaea stagnalis. Lineage (NCBI taxonomy): Eukaryota > Metazoa > Mollusca > Gastropoda > Lymnaeidae > Lymnaea > Lymnaea stagnalis. The sequence continues at coordinate 611,632 of CAXITT010000175.1, forward strand.
AAGCCAACTGGAAAAAAAAAGCCACATAGCCCAGATGAACAGAGAACGTTTTCTATATGGTCTATGCCGTAGGCAGGGTAAAGGTAAAAGGAATAACTGTCATAACTAACTAGACAAATCCATTGCTCAGTAGAATTCGGATAGGAGGAAATCGTACCGTGTCACACACAACAGACGGTGGTAAAAACGGGTGGGAATGGCTTAGTTTAGTAAATTTAAAAGATACGTTCAGCGTCTTGGCTGTATCAATGGTAATTGATATGGTTCTTATTCATAGCATCAACAGGCGGTGTGTGGAAAATATCTGGATTTATCCTATGTAAGATTGTTATTGAACCTGTTAATTCAAGTATGAATAAGTTTCGCTCCCATGACCTCAATCAAGAAAGGGCCTAATTTTTTATTTACAAGTTCAAGCAGTGAATAGCTTTGGAAATAGGCTTTGTTCCTGCAGATTTGAACATACATGTGGAACGAATTGAATATAAAACTGTAAGGCGAAACAAAGCTTATCTCCAACATGTAGGCAGAGGAGTATTTAGGGTTAGTGCCGCAGGGCGGCCCAAGATTTTAGTCCCACCACCAAAAAAAAAATAAAATAATAATAATAAAATAAAAAAAAAACCGTTAAAATTGGTCACAACAGCTGCTTGCTAAAGGCCTATTTAGAAAAAAAAAGTGCTAGCCGGAGCGGGCCGCCCCACTCCCCATCTTCTCCCCCTTCATACGCAAGTGCGCCGGTGTGAGGGTAAGTCGGATATCTTTTTTTTTGGGGGGGGGGGGGGCTTATNCTTATCTCAAATTCGATCTCTTCTTATCATGTCTTTTGTTGCTTTGGGACTTAATGTACAAACAATACTTTGCGATGCTGTATGATCTAGTTTAATTAAACGGTGGTGGTGACACCATGAATTTATAGCACCGGTGACACCAAACCTGGTGACGCCTCTGAGTCGGGAAATGGATTACACCTGTCCCCGGTCACTTTTAGTCCGGAAATTTATAGTTATAGTTTGAACTTTAGGGTGTGTGTGTGGGGGGGGGGGGGGGTATAAAATTGTGTCTGACGTATTCAATCTGCCTACTAACGTTTTAAGAGAAATACAATTCTCATTTTATGTTATTATGGGTGATATCTCCAGGAGGACAACCCCACACCCTTCCTACTCGGAAAAAGCCGCCCTTCATTATAGACTATTTTAAAATCCTTTCTATTAAGTTAAGTTCGCTTTTGTTCGTGGCTGGCAAAATATTTGGACAGTGAATTGACCCACTTCCCGTCAACATATGGAGTTGAAACTTGGTGCATGGACTCGTTACCGATGACAACACATTCTTTCGAATTTTCAGCCCCATCCCAAACCCCCAAAAATCTTTTTTTTCCCTGTTTTTCGAGAGGTAGATGAATGAAATATGATGCCACTGATTTCACGAAATCAAATTCCCGATTACTGCACTAAAGAGATTCTTTAAAAATAATATTTTAAAAATATCGCAAAGGCGTTTGGTGCGTAATATTTTCTTTAGTTTATATGAAATAACCGGTGACATAAATCTGCGGTGTGAAAGTGAGTGGGCCATTAGGATATTAATATATTTCAGGTGCGTTTGCATGTCGGGGGGGGGGGGAAGAGTGGGGGCTGGCAATAGACGTTTAGTCTATAGACTATATTTTTTAAAAAGTGTTTGATTAGAGAAGAGGGCACACAAAAATGCATAATAATATATTTTAAGACAAAATATTTATTAAATTTACTAGTAATTAAAATAAATAAAGTAGAGAAAGTCGATTTGAAAATGACTGTTTTTGTACTAGTTCAGTTTTTGTTGTTTAAAAAAAACCCATTGATTTTAATATTATTTATTCTGAAAGCGATCATGAACAAAAAATGTGTAACCTATTTGATTTTCAAAATATGTAACTATTAACAGAAGTAGACAGCTCATAAAATCTGTTATGCAAAATTAATTAATTCTTTGTCTTAAAAACGTATCTTTTTTAAAATAGCCTTGACCTCATGACTACCAGTCACATGATTGTCTGTTTAGTCCTTCCTGTTTTAGAGGCGTAGAGAGAAAATTTTTGTCTCTATCGAAGATTTTCGGACGTTTATTTACCACAATCATGTTTTCTTTCTTCCAAAGAATTTTAGATTGGTTTAAGAGTTTATTTTGGAAAGAAGAAATGGAATTGACTCTAGTTGGGCTACAATATTCAGGAAAGACAACGTTCGTTAATGTTATTGCCGTAAGTTTAACTGGATGAAATCGAAAATTATAAATACTACGACGACGACTACTACCAGGCTACGGCTACGAGGCCTATTTATTAAATTAATATTCCACCTGACGTCAGACTTGTCGATTGAATGACAACTTGTTTTGATATAAAGATCTATAGAAACTTTTTTTTTATTGTTATGTCTTCCCCCATTCAATGTCTGATGAACGAAACAATTTTAAATATTAAATTTATGTAAGTGTAGGGGCAGGGGTAGGCTTAAATCCTAAATAAAAAAATGTATGATTCATGTATGTTATTATTGCCATTACCTGAATCATTCATTACCAAGATTTAACTTTAATTATTATAATTATATAACTAACATTATTAATCATTATTATTTTACTTTGACAAATGAAGCTTAGAAGAACGAAATAGAAAGTAGGTTTAAGTAGTTTAAGTTTAAGTAAACTATAAAACCCCACAGGAAAAGGACATTACTCATTAAATTACTAAATTACTGATAGAAATTGATACTGATTTTACTCTCTAAAACCATTTCTACGTCTAAGCAATTGAAAGGAATGGAATTTTTACTTGACTTATTGAATTGTCTATTACTAATAATTAGACCCATTTTCTTTCTTAACTCAACAATAACTTAAGTGATGTCTTGGAATCAGAAGAAGATCCCAACTTGTTGGTAACACTAGTAACAGTAACAACTTGTCTGGCTTGTGTAACAATACAGTGACATTGATATTCAATACTTAAGTTAGGCCTACAAGAACACTAAATCATCACGAACAGTTCAATAGTAATGACATTATTAATGTAAAACAATCTGTCATTGAATTTCCTTTACTTTTATAAATTATATTAGGGTTATGTCCGGGCTAAATTAGGCCTAAGCCAAAATGTAACTTAGGCCATTTAGGCTTACTTATATGAATAACTATGTATAGGTTACATACAAGGGCCTAATTTATATTAGGCCAAGGCCCTGTAGTGGTGTAGCCTGTGGGGAGCAGAGGTCGTGGCAGCGCCCCCGAGATTTTTCCATTAAAATTATAGTACACGTTTCAAGACACTAAATTTCTTCAAATGTTTTATTGAGTGTAGCCTTCTTATGTGAAAAACATACATTGTTTAATCTCATAACTTGAAATATATAATGAGTTCAATAATGGTTACTAAGCTAATTCTGCATTTTTATTGTAAAAGTGAATGTTGTTTTTTTCCGTGGCCCCCAAAAATATGGCCCATGTTGAGAACTGCTGATTTGGACGGCTAAAACTAAACAGACACAACAATCTACACATCATGTTTTAACAACAGTTTTCCACTAAAAATATTTGTTTTTTATTGATTGATAAAATAAAATGTTAAAAAGGGAATACTTATTTCTTTTATTAGCATTACAAAACTAAATTATCCATGACAAGTGACATGACAACAGTATCAATTATTTATCTAATTTAACTTTAGCTGCACAGTAAGTGAAGTACACTGTGGCAACACTCAGAACTGTGTTGGTATCACACTGGGTCTCCTCCTGTTTTATCCTAATGGAGCACCAACTGAACCAGATCACAAAGAGTCATTACTTATGTTTTCTTGTACTTATGTAACTTGTATTGTTATCTTGTCTAAATAGAAGTTCACTCATAATTTCTTTGTTTGTTATTTTGTTTCATGCTCTTTTAGGTTTTCCCATGCCCTGTGATTTATATTTCTTATAGCTTCAACCTGATCGCATTCCTCTTCTTATTATACTATTTCCTTCTGGTACTGTTCATTGTATAAATATATAGGACTAGGTATTTAAAAGTAATTAGTAATAATAGGTTTATGACTTCAGTCAGAATAAGGACTGGAAGAAGCCACTCTGCTAAGTCTTTGTCTATAAATATAATTATTCTACTATTTTTACTTATAATTTATTACTTACAAATAATGACTTTGGGCAGGATAAGTGTCTAGGCTGAGCTACAACATTAGTATTACCCAAAAAACAACTAAAAACTTGACATCAGCATTTGCTGTTTCTATGGACAGTATTGTATTGAAAGTGGGGGGGTGGGGGGGGGTGGGGGTGGGGGGGGGGAGAGAGAGAGTTTACACTAGTATTTAGTATACTCATAAATTATAGTATATTATGTATGTTTGTTAAGTATCACTATACAGTTGTTGTTTTTTTACTGTTACTTGCATATCTTAACTAAATCAGAATTTTCCTAGTCTGCAGGTTATGGATTCTGAGTTTATCTTTTATTTAAATTGGTTCTCACCAAGTGATACTTGTGAAATTTTTTTATTGTTGTTTCTCTCAGTAAATAAACCTCGTGTAAATTTTGGAATGATTCCTATATGTTTCTCCAGTGGTAGTTAGGAGAATCTTGCTTGAAAAGCTTCAAATATAGCTGTTACAACAGAAACTCCACACTTTGATAATCCAGACTCATATTTTGTAATCCAGAAATGTACAATGCAGTAGTAGTAACGTTGTTTGTCTTAGCCACTTCTTAGCATTGTACTGGTAACAAAACAAAAATAAAGAATGGTTTTATGCCTTCAGATCTTAACTTGACTGAAATTGTATGTTTCTTTCATTAAAATTGCCAGTAGAATAAGTTTATGACAAAATAAAAAGAGTCAAGTTAGAAGGTAAACAGATAAACTTTGTCTAAAAACTGATAACCAGTTGTTCATTTTCACCAAATGAAATTATTTTTCTTTAAAAATCATTTAAGAAAGATAATTTTTTTAAAAAAATCCCCGATACTTATGTGCTTAAGCTTAACCATTAAACTTATATAAAAATAGTAGTGAATTTAATATTTAATGTTTTGAGTTACCAGGTATCAGAAGTTTAAAAAAAAATTATTAGTCTTTGATGTTGTAGTATTATTGTTAACAGAATTTTAAACTATATCCTCTATATAATAACAGTCAGGTCAGTTTAGTGAAGACATGATCCCCACAGTCGGCTTCAATATGAGGAAAATATCCAAAGGCAATGTCACAATCAAGGTATTTTTAAAAAATTAAATTTGAAAAGCAATGGTTCTTTTTTGTAAAAATGTATGACCTGAAGGTTGAAATTAAATATCCTAAACTGCATATTCATTTTTTTCTCCATATTTAAATTTTTTTTCCTCCATAAATATCACTATTGAAAAAAAAAGTGAACACTTGTCAAAGTAATTAATATATATATATTTTTTTTCAACAAACAAATTTATGAACTATCTTTTCTTTAACTTTAACAAAAAAATATTTATAATTTCTTACAAATATTTTTTTTTTCTTTGCAGCTATGGGATATTGGAGGACAGCCACGTTTTAGAAGTATGTGGGAACGGTATTGCAGAGGTGTTAATGCAATAGTGTAAGTAATTTAAAAAATTTTAAAATCATCCACAGTTGTGCCATGCCTTCCAACAGCAAGAACAACCAGCATGACAAACATGGGGTTTTTCTCACCTAAGGAACTATGTCCTGCACCATAAATTATAAACTAAATATGTGTGTGCAGTTCCTTAAAATATTGCATATTTTTGGGGGTAAACAGGGCTGTGAAACATTAATTGAATTCATGTTTTTTTTTTTAATTGTTTTTTTTCTTGTTAAGTTTCATGAATTTATCATGTCTTAAATTTTTTAACACAATCAACCTCATCTGAGAACTCACTAGGTTTGTTATACGAAGAACCACTGCATTTTCAATAGAAGTAGTAATCATTAACTTTGTACAATTTTTCCCTTAGTGTTTGCAATTTGAAATGCAAACCCATTTAATGATAGATTGAAATTTTAAATTTGTTAGCATTTTTTGTATAAATTTCAGTTATATGGTTGATGCGGCTGATCAGGACAAATTAGAGGCTTCTCGCAATGAACTTCACAACCTCTTAGACAAACCCCAGCTACAAGGCATTCCTGTATTAGTACTAGGTAACAAACGTGATCTTCCAGGTGCACTTGATGAGAAAGAGCTCATTGAAAGAATGTAAGTTTGGAATTTCTAGTCAAATACTTTGATGACATTAAGTTCCATAACCCCTTAGGCTGTTGGGTTGATTGAACAGCTTTTAGCGCTTAAGAATATTTTTTTGGGTGAAAATTTTCTAAATTTATTATTTGTGATATTAATTTGTTACTTATTATTTTTATTAAAAAACATCCTGCACATAAAAACATATTCTTGATGATTATAAATCTTAAATTACATAAATTTGAATTTGTGTCCTGAGTGAGTGTTGTTTTTATCTTACAATTAAACAAAAATATGTGGTCCTCTTTTTAAATCCTTCCTTTTTTTACACTTGACATGTTGTGTATCAGTTTTGAAATAATTAAGCAAAATTTTATTTTACGCTTATTGTAGACAACTGAAATTTTTTATCTTTCAAAGTTTGAATGATCTCCCATTTACGGATTCTGAAAGAAAACTATTTCATTTTAAATATATCAAATTTAGTGAGGCACACAATTCTTGTACACTGATTTAAAAGCACTGACCAAAGTTACTAGGGTTTCAGTTTTTTCTACATGATTAAAATATAATTTTATTTATTCTAGGAATCTTTCTGCAATTCAAGATAGAGAAATTTGTTGCTACTCTATATCTTGTAAGGAAAAGGAAAATATAGGTGGGTACAAAAAGAAAAAATAATTATACAACCTCTTTTTATATTTTAAGTACTCTTTATAAATAGAGGTAACTTTGGTTTCTTTTTTTAATAGACACCTTATAATTAAATCTTGAAGAGAACATAATACTATTGCACTTGAAGCATTTTAATATCCAATCTAAGTTTTTCATACTTTCGTAAGAAATTTAATTCTTAATTATTAGTTTTGAAAGTAATAATGGTTTGTTTTTACAAAATGATACCAAAATTAAACTTTTTTGTATTGGAAATTTCAAGAATCTTGTTTGTAAATTAATTATTATTGATTTATTATTAAATATTATTATTATTATTCAATACAAATGTTTTTAATATACTGTATAAATTTGGAAGTTCAAAATCTCAAATTTATTAATATGTATTTTCTTCATTATCAGATATTACCCTTCAATGGCTAATTCAACACTCAAAATCAGGACGATAAGGGGACCAACATACTTTTGACATGACTGTTGGAGGATAACTGAGGAGCATTGCTTTAAGTTTTGTGTAAATGATTATTTGATTACATGCATTTCCTGATGAGTGATTGCTGTTGTTGATGCCTACATGAATGTTGCCATGATGCAATATTGGTACTTTTTTTTCTTTAAATAAGATAACTGAAAGGATTTATGAACTGTGTGCATGCTATTTTCTAGGATGAAAAGGATATTTTTGTAAAAACAAATATACATGTAATTAATTATATTACATATTGCTTTTCAATAACGGTTTTTTAAACTTCTCTACTGAATTATGAAGATTTTGTTGTTTGAAAGCTAGTTCAACCCTTTTAAATTTAAATTATTAATAGGAATTGAAGATGTTCACATCAAATGAGTGCTGTTTATTTTATTCTTTGGAGCATGTTAATAACAAACAGGCATTTTCCATATCTCACAGTAAATATCTCAGGCTTTTATTTAACACGACCCCCACAAAAAATAAAATAAATGTGCATTTATCATGAACTATGTGCAATAGTTGATATGACATTTCATACCAGAAATTGATATTTGTTTTCCCACAGCCAAAACTGTTTGTCCCAGCAGTTTTTTGTTAAGTCCCAGCAACTTGCTCTAACAAGTGTAACATTGACTCAAATCTGCAGTTGTTCTTCTTTAAAATATATTGGCCCAGCTTACAATAATATGTGACCAATCTCTGGTTTATAATATAAATAAATGTTTATGAGGTCCCATAAACATGTGAGGTAAAGTTCAAATACTTCATCGTCTTGAAAACATTTGATTATGCTGTTTCCCAATTACATTTTTTTCCCAAATCATTCCTTGTTTTGTATGTTTTTGGAGGAGTGTAAATAATGTGTACAAAACTTTATTTTACCTTTCTTGATGCTGGGCAGATTTACTGTGCAGCAAAGGGGAAAAATCTTGGTATAATTTCTTTAGAATATAATAGAATTGTATTGAATTCATTAAATTTATTTTTTTTAAAATACTAAACTGATGTAGTTCCCATTTTAGGATTTTATAGAATAACTGCCACAGCTAGTCAATGGAACAAAGGAAATAAATTATCTGTTAATAATAATAATATGTTTGCTATGCTTATCAGTATCAGGGCATAACCTTTTTCCCTCATGAACTCCCCAACTAATGTGTATTTGATGAAATAAAGAATTTCTATTGCTTCTATGGTAAGCGTTGTAAATTAGTCGTTTAGCCTAATTGTTGTGAATGTGCTCGGCCTCATTAATGAATATTTTAATGTTTGTTCAATAGAATTTGAAACAATGTTGACTATTTTTTAAATCTTTTAAACTCTATATTAGTTTAAAGTCTTATGGTAAAGCTCATATTCGAGGAATTTGCTTTCTTTTTATTATTCTAATTGTGGCTTATAGCTATTATTACAATTTAGTATATATTAGCAATTAAAATTTGTTTTTTTTTGTTGCCGGTAAATCTTTTTAACAAAGATAAAATAACATTTTCCCTGTAAATTTATTTCTGCCTCTTAATATATGCCTTGTGACTCTTGTGCTCATGTAACTATATATTTTCCTATAGTAACAACCCTAAAAATAATTTTGTGCACTTGAATAGCGTTTGTGTTTTATTTTAATGTGCTATAATTAATAGTTTCAACACTTCTGTGTGTGTATATATAAATGCTTTGCTTTCTTTGTCATGCTTTTCTTCCACTGCTGGCCAAGAGCATTAAGGATAGTCTTTCTAAAGAAGACTGGTACTCCTAACTGCAAATCAAATGGGTGCTGGTAAGAGGCAGTTACTGTAGAACTAATTCTTAAATGCTGCAGTTGATAAGGTTAGAAAAATCACTTTAAAAATCTCTCTAAATATATATTTAGATATTAATTATTTGGACGATTTGAAGATCCCTATATAGAAAATACTGGAATTTTTTTCCAAAATCAAGAATTAATTTAAAATGAGCGATACCAGGTGAAATTTTTGTGGGAATTAAACAGCTACTATTTTTTAAATGTAATTGATAATGATAGTGTGCTATGCAGCAAACATCATATGCAGGATTTTTATTTCCCTTTTTGTGAGTAGGAGAATAGAAATATTTAAAAAAAAAATTATTGTTTACAAAATGAACGTTTCAAAAGTTGGTGTATGGATAAGGCTGGCATTATTACCAGTACCCCAAAGGGTTAATAGACTCCAGACCCAGGCTTAAGAGGCTTCCATGTATTGTTTTCTCTGTATCACAGGCATATATATATACATATAGAGAGAGAGAAAGAGAGAAAGAAATTGCATAAATAGCCATGGGCTCTGAACTACCTTAATCTTGCCCCTATTGGTGGCAAAGAGATAAACCAAAAGACATCCCGAATTTGTACCAGGTTTGTTTTCCTGTGACTGACCAACACCCAAATAATTCACCCAAAGATCAATGTTATGTGCTCATTGAGGAATCTGATGGAGCTACTGATGAGCTGGGATTATTTTTTAAAAATTGATAGCTTGTTTTATCATTGTCCAGTAAAGCAAAAGCTGCAATTAGATGTTTACAGTATGTATATAGTTTAATTAAGCTCTACATGAGCATCCATGAATTCTAAATCAATGGTTTTCAGCGGATAACAAATGTACAAGCATATATTAATATTATTTATCTTGCAGAAAATTTCCAGGGAAAGAAAAACTATTTAAAAAATAGAACTTTCTAACAAAGCTTATTGCATTTGTTATTTTTTCAAATTATAGTGCTGCATCAAATGAAGAAATGCATTTTAAAAATCTATTCAATTGTCTCTCCTCGTTTTAAATATTTTTTATACCAATGGAAAAAAAATGTGATAAAGAAAATGATACCAAAATATTTGTTTTGATTTTGTGTGGCAGTAATGTCTAGGTAGTCAAAATTACTCTCCATAGAAGTTATTCAGAAATTTTTATGACCAATTTGCTGAAAGGCAAGAATTTTTCCAGCGGAATCATCATTTCGCTACTTGGAGACTGATGTTACTTTTGGAATATCTATTTAAAAATGATTAAAATTTACTTTCACACCTGTCAGTATTCGTATAGTGGTGTATTCTTGAATGCCTAAAAAACTCGCTTAGGTAGCTTTTCATATATTTTGTTGTGTTGTCTTAGGTAGCTTGTTCTTTTTGTGTTTTGTAAATGTATAGTTTTACAATGATGAGTAATAAACATTTTCTTTACCATTTAAAAAACATGTCTTTTTATTTTTTTTGAAAAGTTCTACTGTGAATTTGAAGATTATTTTACGTCCATTCATTTGTAGATTACGTTAGCTCACCTAAGCTTAACATGTTTACTTTTGAACTTCAATTCATAGTATTCATTTCAGTGGCATTACATTTTCAAGTGGAATCCGTAAATTGTTCAGCTTAAATTATTGTTTTTATCAAGGGTATCTTTAGATATAAAGCCATCTGACTTTCTCCCCCTTGATTTTCCATACCAATGTTCTGTTTTCTAGATCTCCCAACTATCTCCTATAATGATGTACATTCCCTTCTTTGTGTCAGATTGTACTAAGGACACACCCAGAAAATCCTATTGCCCAGTTAATCCTCTTGATTTCATCCTATTATGTTGTCGGTAGTCGCTCAACCAGACTTTGAACGCAATTTTGTCAAGCCAAAGAATGGATAAATGTGCACTTTTTGTTTTTTTTAACTAAAATTTTCCATTCATTCCTTGATAGTCATGTTGATAAAACAGCAAAGTAAGTCGCAGGACTAAACATTAACGGTCATTTTTTAAAAAAAATTTGGAACTGAGCGATGGTGAACGTTGTTTGATTACAGTATTACAGTAACGTAACTAGAATGTGTGCCTAATGGGGGGGGGGGATAAGAAAAAAATAGAAACAAAAAACCACAAAGAGAAAGAACTGGTTTGGGAAGTTTGAAATTAATTTTTGACCACGGTTATTACTGAAGGGAAAACATTAACGGTCATTTTTTAAAAAAAATTTGGAACTGAGCGAAGGTGAACGTTGTTTGATTACAGTATTACAGTAACGTAACTAGAATGTGTGCCTAATGGGGGGGGGGGATAAGAAAAAAATAGAAACAAAAAACCACAAAGAGAAAGCACTGGTTTGGGAAGTTTGAAATTAATTTTTGACCACGGTTATTACTGAAGGGAAGAAACTCATTTTAAAATTCTTTAGCCTTTAGTACTATTTTTCGTTGATGGCTTCGCCATGTCGCCTGCTTTAGAAGTAAGATTTCTTAGCCGCGCGTTAATTATTGTCTATCTTAAGTCATTCATTATCAGTTCTGGTGTAGATCACGCTGAAGATTCACCGACGGTTTACTGTATAAACCACTACATAATTAGGGGGCCTCCATTAATTACGTCATTGGGGGGGGGGAATTTGGAAATGTTTGAGTAGTTTGACAGTTGTTGACAGGGTGGGGGGAGTTAGTTTTCTCTATTAACATCTTAATCTTAAAAATTGACTGGTTACTACATTATTTAAAAAAAATTAATGCGTGTAGATAGTTATATAACTTTTAGGATTGTAATAATATAAGATTTATTTAATATTAATGTGCGCTGCAGATGGCTGGTCAGAATGTTAGCTCCCTTTGTCTAGTGCAAGAGAAGTCATACCCCAATGATGTCCCTGATGCCCATTGTTACGATAAAGCAACACCTGGCTACTCCACGGGAAGATAATAGCAGCAAGAAACTGTACTATAATTTTAGCTATACCGACAATAATCATATTTATACTTCCATAAACAATGATATTTAAGTCTTTAGCAACCTTTGAATTGATTCTGCATTATAAGATTTAAGTGTAAAACTTTTTTAACTATTAAAAAAAATAATTAAAAAAATAATATTTTTAAATAAACTATTTTATAGTCATAGGGACAAAGATCAAATATTAATATTTATTTTATATTGAATTTATTTTCCGGTAAGGGGGGGGGGGTGTCATGTGACCCACATTGGCCCATACTGCAGGCGCCCATGCCCCTAGCTATAAAGAAAAAAGTGCTGATCGGGGCGTACCGCTCCACCACCTCTCCCTTCCTGTGCCACTGAGTATTGCATCTTACTTTATCAGTGAACCGGTTCTGAAAACTAAACGATCTCATAGGTAAACATGTTTCGAACAACTTTATTTAATTTTTTAAAAAAATGAACACCCTATCAATCCATATGTAAGCCATACGTCAATTTTCGTGGAGAAATTATGATTTTTCTGACCCCAAACTACCTTTTAATACAAAAGGCTTATACTAACTGGTCACTAGTTTTTAAAAAGAACTTATTTAAAAAACATAAATTTATAATCATAATAATACACTAAAAGTATAAATAAATTGAGTTCTGTTAACTTAGTTGAGGCGCATTCAATAATACTAGGATCGAATAAAACGTGGCTGGGGGAATCTTATTTTGCGCGCTCAGAAGTCCAGACCAATTTAATGTTTTATTTTAAAAGACGAAGTAATTAGTTGCCGTAACTTTCGGTTTCCCCAATTGTATTCAAGATGGCAGCAAACTTGAGGATATTTATCGGTCAAAATTTAGCAAGAAGGACAAATGTACTGTTTCAGGTAAATCTTTAAAAACTTTAACATACTCGAAAATAAAATTAAAAGGCTATTTGAATAGTTTGTGTATAATAATAAACTCAAAATTCTTATTAAATGTAATTTTTATTGTATCATTAGAATTCTGCTTTGAATGAAACAAAATGTTTAGCAGTTTATCAACAAAGTAGGAAAAACTCGTTTGCTGCACAGTTTGACCTTGTGAAGGTAAATTATATGTCTCATGTAGTTAATAATTATTAGTTAAATGCAATTACCCTGCGTTTCCTGAATAATACTGTGACTTTTTGAAAGTTCTTTTTTTTTTTTTTTAAACGTCCATTGTCCTTGTCAGTGAGTTGAGTGCTGTTCTGTTCTATAAAGTTTGTGCTAGGCGTATTACGGCTATCTGTTTTTAACAATTATTATTGTTCATATATTTATAGTGTGAAAATCCTGGAAATGAAACTCAGTGTCTACTAAATTAAATTTTATGTAGTTTTTATTTTTTTAAATGAACAAAGGACATTGCGTTGATCTTTGTCTTTGTAGTTATTGCATGAAGGGTTGGGGAACTTTCTAAGAATTTTTGTTCAAAATTTTGCTAATTACTACATTTTTAATGAATATTTTTTTTTATATAGCTGCCTCCTTAACTTGGGTTCCAAAGAATGATCACTTATCTGTTATTGAATTGATATACATTTAAATGTTTGTTGATCAAAGTGTGTATAAATAAAAAGGATTATATTTGTTGAGTCATTGATTGTTACTGACTTTCTTCTGGTTTTTATTGCTCACTTTAATACCTATTTTTTATTTTGACAAATAATCAGCTACCAAGTTTTTCATTGGTTGTCAATTATAAGACTGACATCTGTAGTCATGTGACAGTCTCCCTATAATTTTATCAAATTGTACAAAGTTGATAATATTAATATTACAGTGTTATTTTATTCACTCTTTACCAACATACTTTAAATTTGTACACAACACTATTCATGTTTGAATAAAATTATATATAGGGTGAGGCTTTAGCCAAGTATGGAGGACGACATACTGTGACTCTGATGACAGGTGATGGTGTAGGCCCAGAATTGTTGTCTCATGTCCAGGAAATTTTCAGGTATCTTAAAAAAATAAAGATGCAAGTTACATGTTGTCTTTAACAAATTATTTACCCATTTCTTTGCATTTTCCTTAAAAGTAATTTTAATAAGGCCAATTCGCCACCATTTCTAAAGATAATCTAGCCTTTTTCATAGCGGCATTTCTCATTTAGCATTTCTCATGGAATTTCTCATTTTAGCATTTTTCAGGGTATTTCTCATTCAGCTTTTATAGTAATGTTGGTAAAATTTCTGCATATCTCTGTTTTTTATAGATATGCTGGTGCTCCCATTGACTTTGAAGTGGTGGAGATCAATGCATCTAAAAATACTCCAATTGACATGGAGCATGCTTTACTTGCTGTTAAGAGGAATGGTGTTGCTCTCAAAGGTATTTAATTCTTCTCTTATTAATTCTGTATAGACTGTATGAGAGAAAAGAAGTGGCTTTGGTAGAGCAAAAAAAATCTTAAGGAATATTATGTATTATTTTTAGTATCTAACACTACATTTCACTTAACAAATATACCCACAAAAAATGTTTGTTCCCAAAGGATTGCGTACATACATTCTTGACTCTGCCCATCTCCCCACCCACATGACCAAGCAACTGTTTCAAACTTTGAAAGCGTAATGATGTACAGACTTTGGATTAAGGAAAACAAGCATTGAGTCAATTTGAAACAATAATATGAACAAATTTTAGTATAAAAAAACTAACTGCCCCTTATTTCTCTAAAGCAGTAAATGAGCAAGTGGAAGAGGATCCAATGACCATTATTTAATTTTTTTCAACCTTTTTTTTTCTTATTTTGTTAAATTTCCTGGTAGCTAATCAAAATAAGTACATTAGCCAGGTGACAAAGCAAGTTATTTCATATATCTCTTATTTTGTTTTTTCTATAGGAAACATTGAGACTAAATTTGATGATCCGTCCTTCAAATCAATGAACTTGGCTTTGAGGTTATAATCTATTGTCTCAAATTTTAATCTCTTTGTTATATTTTGTAGTATGGTAATATTATATGGTATATGTTACGTGTTACATTGTTTAAGATTTAGTGACAAAAACTCAATCCACATATTTTTATTTTATTTGGCTATTTGTAATGTATACAAAGTTTGACCTTTTTATCGATGGCCCCTAATCATTGAATTTATTCCACATAGTCAATCAATTTGCTCTGCATAATGTTTTTTCCATTAAAACTATGTTTTGTTAAGATAATTTAGATAGACTTAGAAACTTGGTTTTCTTTTTGTTTTTAAATTATGAAATTATTATTCTCAGAACATCACTGGAATTGTTTGCTAGTATTGTGAAGTGCAAGTCTATTCCAGGCATTGCTGTGAGGCACAATGATGTGGACTGTGTACTTATTCGTGAAAACACAGAGGGAGAGTATAGGCAGCTGGAACATGAGGTAGGAAATATTTGTTCATTTACTAATTGAAGGGATATTGTTTTTGCTATACATTAGCTATTTCTTTCCCCTATAAAATAATTCTAAGCATCGGATGGGGTGATAAAGGTCCCAAATTCAGCACCATGGAAGGAGTATCATTGTGCTTTTAGATAAAGAGGGTAAAATAAAATGGGAAAAAAATAAGGGAATGTGCACCACTCCTGCAGTGGAAAATCACCATTTACAGACAGAAGGGTCTCTAGCACGGATTAGGATTTTAAAAAATTTTTAAAACTATTCATTGTCAAGGAATACCATGTTGATTTCATAAATGATCAATTCTAAACACATTAAATTATTCTTGCAGATTGTGCCCGGTGTTGTAGAGAGTATGAAAATAATTACGGCAGAAAAGTGCAAGAAAATTGCAAAATTTGCTTTCGATTATGCTGTTCAACATGGTCGAAAGAAGGTGACAGCAATCCATAAGGCTAATATTATGTGAGTGGAGTGTCTCTGTGTTACGCACTGACTTGTATTGGGAGAAATTAATCTCCTATTTTAATTTTAATTAGCTCGTTGTAAACAGTGCCTAACAAAGGACGATACCATAGAGTCAACAATATTAAAGATACGACACCCAAAACAGTTGCCAGTTACAATTAATAAGATTTATTAAGTCTTAATATAATTACAAAATAAAATAAAATATAATGACAATCTTCAACTTACAGTATGGTAGATCTTGTACCAGTTCAAAGTTAACACAGTTCGTATAATGTGCCAATGAATAATGATTAAATGCGAAATAAACACATACGAGTATGAGCACACAAATACACAAAGAATAATACACAAGGAATAATACACGCCTCGTAAATTTAATAGTATCTATCTGAATCTCCTTCCTTCCGAGCCTGTCAATCCCTTATATAGGTTGGTCTACCGACGCCTAAGCCCTGCCTTCGAGAAGCTACCCAGCATTTCTAGAACAATCACAATCATTCTACAAAATACTATTTAGAACATATTAATTATTTTTAGTGGCGGTCGGCATCAACACGACAGATCAAAAGACTAAGCCACACCCATCTGTGAACACAGCGTCTCAAGCGGGGTCAATCAGAGTGCACGCACGAGAAAAATTATGTAAACAAGCTCTATATAACACTCTGTATTTGAGATTATGAAATATTATATATCACGAGCCGCGATTTGCCGACCACTTCTCTAGGTTAACCCCTGATAATTCCCCCCCCCCCCCCCCCCTTTTGAGGCTATGTACATTTTATAGTTTCCACCAAAACCCTATGGTGGTGATGCTCAAAAGCCAGTTTATAAGCCTGCTTAGTGTAGTGTAGTGTTTCCCAATGTGGGGCAGTTAGATAGAAAAATGTATTTAAGTTTCAAAGGGGGATTGGTTGATATTAGACAGGACACTTTAAAAAAAAAAATTAACCACTGTTATTATTTATTGTAATAAAATTATATTTCACTTACTGGAATCTCAAAGCCACAATAGGGAGTGATATCAGCATGGCTACATATTTTTATTTAGCTTTTCCAATAAAAAATGGTGGGAAATCAATGCTTTCCTTTAATACATAGCATTATAAATTATTGATTTCTGATTTTTTTACAGTATTTTTGTGTAATGTCAGAATGCTCGTCCGGTTCCCCCTTGGGCACCTGGGTTTTGATAGTTGGAGCAACTTTTTTCCATATGTTTAAATAGTTTGAAAAATAGATTTTTGTATTTCATTCTTATTGCACTAAACAATTATTTAATAATTAGAGAAATGTGAAAAGCATCTTCCAAATTTAAAAATAAATTATTCTATTAATGTCATCTTGACAGGTCATTTCTAGTCTATTAAAATTATTGAACAAGATTTAATGTTGCAAAAGCATAACACCTAATAACAAACTTCTGGGTATTGATTTTTTCAATTATCATAGGGGACTTATGTGTTTCTTTGAATTCAAAATGTTTTTGCTTCATTAAAAATTACTTTTTATTTTGCCTAAGCAAATGAGTTTTCAAATTTATAATCCTATTCATTTTGAAAATGCATTATGAATTTTGCTATTTATAGGAAGCTGGGAGATGGGCTGTTTCTGGAAGTCTGTAGAGACATAGCCAAAGGTTACCCTGACATTGAGTTCAATGATTTAATTATTGACAATGCTAGTATGCAGGTAATTAAACTTTTGAAGCATATAGTTTTAGATGTAAATAATTAGCTGAAATATATAAGTGTAAGGGAAGTCTAAAATTAAAGAAAACAACTTATGCAAAAGAACATAAAGAGTGAAAGAGGAAGAGTTATAAATAAAAATGGGACAAAAGATTACAGAAAGTGAACTAAAGGATTTCATTGATACCTTGAGGAGTTTTAAGTATCAAATCTCTTAATCAATTTTTTTATAAGTATTCTTTAGGCCTCCCAAAAAAAAACAAAATTTAAACAATTTTTCAAATTTTTAATGTCTCATAGATGGTGTCCCGTCCAAGCCAGTTTGATGTGTTGTGCATGCCAAATTTATATGGCAATATTCTTAGCAACATTGCAGCTGGACTTATAGGTGGGGCTGGAGTGACTGCGGGCATAAATATTGGAGACAGATATGCTGTATTTGAGTCTGTAAGTACATTTGCAGTGTAAATTATACTTTCAAAGAATATGTAATATAATTTTAAAAAATAAAATTATACATTATAAAAAAAACTCCGCTTAGATCATTTTTCATGATTAAAATGCAACTGATCATTTGAAGTTTTAATATATTTTAAATGAAATCATTATTATGAATACTTTTAGGGAACACGTAACTCTGGCAGATCAATGAAAGGTAAAAACATTGCAAATCCCACAGGAATACTCTTTGCCAGTTGTGAAATGCTGGATTACTTAGGGTAAGTTTTAGTCTCTTGGAAACAATGTCAAGATGTTTTAGATTTATGTTGGCTGTAATGTTTTTACTACTGTTAACTCTTGATTAGAGCTACTGCATTAACTTAGTTTAAAACAACAATGTTATTTTTCAATGAGGAATAAAAAAAAAAAAGTAAATATGTGAACATTATTTATTCCTATTAAGGCTGTCAAATGATAATTGGATTTCTGGTTATTGGTTTCAATTACCCCCTTAGCATAGAGCAAGTTAAGAGAGTAAAAGGCTCTTGGAGCTAATCAGTTTAAAAATGTGTTTTTAAATTTAATGTTTTTCAGGCATCATGAACATGCTAAACTTATTAGAGAGTCAGTGTTTACAGTAATCTCAGATAAACAGGTATGCATTTTAGCTTCATTTAAACATGTTAAATTAAGTAGTGCTATGTCAAGATGAGCATTTGTCTGAATTCGGTTGTATTTCCATCTAAAAAATTGAGAGCCTGGGCTGCTTTAAAAAAAAAATGCTTATGCTTAATTATATTAAACATTAAATCAGTTTTTATTTACCAATGCCCATTTTAAAACTTCCATTGCTTATCTAACTATAATTTTGATAGAATCTGCCCAAAATCATATTTATTATGTAACTCATGTAGTGGAATGTTCTCCACTGTATTAAAAAAAACAGTTATTTGATTCAAATACCTAGGAGCAATAGTCTCAGAAGAAGGCTCCAAGCCCGAACTGATGTCCAGGATTGCGCAGACTACAACAGCACTAAAGAGGCTCAAGAAAATATGGAACGACAAAAATATAGCCCCCAGCACCAAAATTAGGCTGATGCGCTCATCAGTCCTCTCCATTTTCCTGTATGCCTGCGAATCCTGGATATTAGCATCCGATCTTGAAAGGAAAATAAAGGCGATGGAGATGAGATGCTTCAGAAGCATTTTTGGCATCTGCTATAGGGACCATATCTCCAATGATACAGTGAAGGAAAGGGTTCGCCGGGCAATTGGGGAGTACGATAACCTACTGGTGACTGTGAAAAAACGCAAACTACAATGGTACGGCCACGTAACAAGGAAACAAGGGCTCGCCAAAAAAATACTGCAGGGCACCACAAGAAGAAGGAGAAGAAGAGGAAGACAAAGAAAAAGATGGGAGGGTAACATCAAAGAGTGGACAGGACTAACACTGGCGATGCTGTGCGCAGTGCAGAAGACAGAGACGAATGGAGGAGGATAGTTCACATGTCATCTGTGGCGCCCCAACGGTCCAAGGACTAAGGGACACGATGATGATGACGATGAACTGTCAATAAAAACTAAAAACATTTTACTGCCTCATTACATTTCATTAATGAGACTTTATGAAACCACTAAAAAAATTTCTTTCCAGATACGAACTCCTGATATTGGAGGTACTGCTACAACATTGGATTTTGTCAAAGCTATCATTGATGATGTGAAACCGAAAACATTGGCATGGTCAGTAATGTTTCAAATATGACAATTTATAGATAGCTATTCGAAGCAAAAGGTAGCGGCAGCTATTCTACAAAATTGTAATAAGTAAGAAAAGCACTAGTTGTATCAAAGCCATTTTGGCTCTAAAAATTAAACTTTACAAGTACAACTTTCTTAATGCCATCCTCCCAACTCTTAAAAAGTAAAACATGAAAGAAAAAATAATAATATTTTGATAGCAGAAAAAAATTATTTCAGGGTTCATTAATAAAAAAATAAATATATTCAGTGGACCTTCAATATTCATCATTAATCTATTCAGGAGGGAAGGATGAATATCAAAAAGAACAAATATCAAATTTTTTAACTTAGAAATTTACTAAAAATATTTTAATCCATTTCCAGCCCTGAATTTTGCATGTATATTCTTTATTTATAAAAAAAATGTTCATCAAAAATATATATTATTTACACCAGCGGTTGTCAACCTGTAGGCCGCGACCCCTTTGAGGGTCGCGCAACCCTTTCCCAGGGGTCGCCTAAGACCATCTGAAAACACATCTGCTCTACAGTTATGAAGTAGCGACAAAAATAATTTTGTGCTGGGGATTGCCACAACATGAGGAACTGTAATAAAGGGTTGGGGCATTAGGAAGGTTGAGAACCACTGATTTACATCAATAAACAAGGGACTCGACTCTAAAATTAAAAAGAATATAAAATCCACAATTAAATTAAAAAAAAAAAACGAACAAAAACTCTGGTTCCAGAACACCATGGTCACATAGTCCTTTAAAAAATAGCTGTCAAAACTCATAAATATTAAAAAGAAATAGAGTAGTGCTTTGAATCACCACCTGAGACTGATTGACTCACTGGGCAGATGGGACAAATATCAAATTTTTTAGCTACCGGTATGTGAAACAAAATTTCTATGAACATACAGGACAAATATATAAAAAAAAGAAAAATAACATGAATGAATATTGAGGATCCACCATACTTTCAAAGTTCATTGTACCAGTACCATATTAATTTGAAGTTTTCTTTTTTTAATACTGAAGAAGAACTCTACACAAACCTTGTTTATTTTTTACTAAGTTTTTCAAATATATTATTTATTATTTTTCTCTATGCATAGCTTTTTTAAGGTGCTTTGAACATTCTTTTTTTAGTTGTTTTATTTATTTAACTTAAACATTTAAAAAGCTTTTGGTTATACTTGAAGATAATAGCATGATGATTATGATGAAATAAATGTGCCTCCAACCAATCTCTGTTTGAAGTAGCCCAGTTACTTCCTGTGAATGTTTACCTCTAATGCTTGAAGCTGCATCCATATATTATGTATGCAAAAAAAGACAAATTTAAAAAAAAATACCCCCCACCCCCCAGTTTATTCACCTACTTTTTTGGACACCCCCTCTGAGTACATAAAAATTACCCCCCCCCCCAATTTTATTTATAGACAATTTTAATCTGTCTTTGGTTTGGCGCAGCCCAGTGATTCCCAAAATGTGCACCATGGTGCCTTGGGGAGCAGTAGCTACCTCACAAGGGAGCATGAAATATTACTCAATTTTCATAATTTTATTTTCACTCACTTGAATAATTGCTGTTTGCAGAAAATTTTACAAATGGTTACTAGTTGGTGCTTATTCACCTACATATGTGTTTTATTTTATTTTTACTCAATCCTTTAATTTAAAAACATATTTTTGCCACTACAAAGTGTATGTGTTAGAAAATCTAAATTCGGCAGGGTCTTAGTCTTAGAGAATAAAAAATTTTTAGAAAACACTTGCATTGCAAAATAAAATTACTATATTACTAGTGTGGAAACTTACAAAGGCTAATGGTAGATTAAATATTCCTGCTATTACAGCCATATCAAGCTTTTTATTTTGTAAAAAAACACGAATCAACAGTATGATCATAATATAACAAAATATTGCGGAGATATTTTTATAGCCTTTGAAAAATGAAAAATAATTAGAAATCATGGATTCACAAATTTTTAGAGAAATAAATAGGCTATTTATAGACTATGTGAATTTAAGGATACTTATTGCAGAAGTTGTGCCTAAATGTACATACTTTCTGTAGAGACACACCCCCCCCCCCCCAGTGCAAATCTCCAAAATCAACAACCCCCTCTACCTTCATTGCGTATGTAATATATGGATGGTCCCTTACCACTTTTTAGAAATTTGTTTTTATTTTTGTCTGGCATTTAATTTTCTACTTAAAATAATTCAGGAAATCATGAGACCAGTGTTGCACATTTGCTAAGATTTTCATGTGTGTGTGTAGTGTGTAAGTATAGTCTATGATTTTTAACTATATTTAGCTTATATTAGCATCCCATACAGTTTTACTTCTAACATAATCTTTATCTGTTTTTTAATTCTATTAAAACATATCTTTGGCCATTTAACATTCTATATTTTATTATAATAAGTTGTTTTTTTTCTGTTGTAGCAATGTAGATTTTCTTTAGAGTATTTTTAATAATTCTATCTTTTAAATTTGTAAAATCTAAATTTAAAAAACATTTTTAAAAACTGCAAAGTTTTTCTCAAAGATAGATCCCTTACTAAACCTATTTAAAAACTCACCCTAGCAAGCTATGCATGGCCTACTTACTATGGGTGAGAGATATGAGTTGTATTTTGACTGCTTGTAGATATTGACCATCATTTTGAGTTTACACACCCAGTATGCTTCTTTCTCTTTTGTAAACCTTCTTGCTGCCAGCTCTGTCCAAGTCTCTTATACTTATAATTTTTAGAATTTTTCCTTTTTCAAGAACTAACCATTCACCATATATTCTACTAACATTAAAAAATATTCTTATTATGTAGTCTAACCAAAGGAACAGCATGTAAGTTAGTATACATTATCTAAGCATGTAAATAGTGTATGTCATATAACTCTATTAAGCCTTTTTTGTAAAATATGAGCCCAATTTAAAAAAAAAATCCATGTTACTGTTGTCCACTAAGACTTTTAGACTTAAGCTGTTATTAGCCACATTAAATAAATATATAACTAAGGAATACTCTATAAAAAAAATAATTAAAAATTAAAATAAATATAGCAACCTTTTTATGGGAAGATTTGTCGACATGCCATTCAAGCACATATAATATTGTAGCTGTAGGTTGCTCTTCCCACCTATGATAAATAAAATCTGCTCTCTGTTGTTCCAGTAAATTTATATTAAGCCTACTTCTGATAATGAATAGTATTTTCACCATAGGGTTGAAGTGTTTGTTTTACAAATGAGCCTGAATATTTTATGTCAACTAGAGCTTAGATGTATTATTTGAGAGTCTTATATCTTTCTAATTTTATTATGACATGCTTTATTTTCTTGATTTTTGTTCCCTGTTAATCAACAAAGCTCTGAATTTAGTTTCATTGTCCAGGTCAAGTGAATGAACTCTGGATCATGATTTAAATATTTTTAATGACCCTAATAGAAGTAAAACATTCTAAAAGTGAAAAAACAACAACAATCTGAGTTGATATGGTACTGCCATGTGAGATAAATTCTGTTTCTCTTCTATCTGAATAGCTCCCATGTAGGTGTGGTGGCATAACCAGGTTATACAATTATTTACATTATTTGGAGTCAAAAAACAAAGATATAGGAGTCCTTTCTAAAAAATCCATATTTTTACCATTTGAAACCACACCATTTTACAGACCTGGTTACTCTTATGATTTTGGCGTACAATATACAATTTTGAGATGTCCCTTAAGATTGAATGCCTTGAGCGGTTAGAACTACGATTTTTAAGAGACCAGGTTGACAAAAATATGACATAATTATTTATTTCTTTGACTGAATCGTGACAATTGCGAAAACTGAGAAAACAATGGGTATTTTAAAATTTAATTTAAAAAAATACATTCTCAACTGCTCTGCAAGCAGCATTAGATTTTGACATTTTTAAAATAAGATCTAGAAAGCAGCAGTATAATTTTAATACCCCAGTATGGTTCCAAAACTCCTCTTCCCTTCTCACATTACAGCTTGCAGTTTTATAGACTTAAATATATTAATGGAAAATAAAATCAAGCTTCTAGATTTAATGTAGGGGTGGCCAACCTGTGACGTGTCATTTTAAATGTTGAGGCTCTTTGAATGCATCACAAATTATCTTATTTCTTCATTCAATTAGCGATTATTTTTATTCTTGGTATAAATGCACATTAGAAATAGATATATGTTACAGGCAAATTGTGAAATCGTAAGCAAAGTGTATAATGGGTTTATATATTTCACACTTTGAAGAGAATTGTCAGGACTTGGGCAAAGTATAAAATAACACACAAAGGGATTAAACTTATAAACAAAAAACAGCATAAAATAATGCTGCTGATCTGAGAGAGATTCTTTTGTCCATCGGAATATCTTCTAATGTCAATAAAGGCTTCATACACACAGAAAACTGTTATCTAGTTTAAAAGCTGTTGTAATAAACCTTTAATCTTCCCAAGCGATAGACATTATTCTGCGTGTCTATGATGACGTCAAAAATATTGTGTCGTCACCAAATCCCTTGTCACATTCAGGAGCCGAAATCCGTACAGCAGTACCACACTCAACTTATTGGCAGCTTTTTTTTTGTTTACCATTTTTCTGAGTATAGCAGATTGGACACAACACATTGGCATTGTATCCCTCTTTGCTACAAGCACTATGACTATGACCAAAAATAACACAAAAACTACGCCTACAGTTTGTACACTGATGTGCTCCGAAGTCTTCAAGCACACACAACATGTGGAATCTTTAAATGTCGATGTTTTTTCTGTAGATTCTTCAACTGGGGTAGCACTTGTGATGTTGAGGTAGAGTCTTAAGATTTGAGTCATGTTTTAAAAGTAGAACATTCTGTTGCTTCAACTGGCATAGATATTTGAGTTTGCACAGATGAAGGACCTATAGGGTCTTCAACTAGCAAACATGTTTGAGCTGGTATGAAAAATAGATCTGTAGAGACTTGAGACTCAACAATCTTATGCAAGTAAGTCTTCATCCCTAAGGACATTATGTTAAACTTCTTGAGGTAGATTTTATGTGTTTAACCCAATCTTTATTCCGCATCCAAAAAAAGCCTTATAAGGAGACATCAAAATAACAGCATAATAGGCCTGGTATTTCATTAACTGGTCAAACATATCTAAGTCTTTTACTTATATCCACCGTTTCCACACATTATTGACTAGATCACATTTAATGCCAAAAGTAATCTTAACAAGCCGGTAAAATCAAAGCAATATCTGAAAGAAAATAAAGAAAATTTCATCCGGAGAATTTCGACACAAAGGACGTGGAGTCTCTGGCTGAAATCAAAGCCTTTATTATTTATTGCAATTAGCAGACTTTTCCGATGCACAAACAAATCTCATTCATTTCAGTTGCAGCACTATGGTCGACTGGACTTCGGAAAGGGTTTGTTAAATGCATGTATAACACCCAGAATCAAAATAGAAAATATAAATAACACTGATTTTGACTGCTATAAAACTACAATAAAAACCTAGGCACTTCTGACAGATATTTTTCATTTAGATTTTAAAAAGGTTTTGACACTGCTACTTATTATTTGGTTTATAATATAAAAATGCCAGTCTCTTTCATGTTATTATACATACTTTGCCGCAGTCCAACCAGGCATGCTGTAGAATGCCTAGGCAATGTGTATAATGTCTTATGCATTTCATAAATTGACTAGAATCATCAAAATGCCTGGATTACACACTTTGCCTGTAACATATACATCTCTTTCTTTTAATGATGGTATGGGCCCCTCTTTTGGACTGATATAAAAAAAAAATAGATTGAAATAAGTAATCTTAAATAATGTTTAACAACTACTAAAATTAAAGGATTTTATATTAACACCTACTTTTCCACAAGCATTTCTTCAGTTGCTCTCCAATTAAGTGTAAACTAAATTCAGGTATACACCAAAGTGCATCCCTGCATTTTGAATTTGGGTGATGTCGGCGGTCGTCCTTGGACGTCCACTCCCCCACCCTCAACCTCGTCTGTCATATACTTTGGGAAAGTAACCTTTTGCTAGCAAATAATTATTGTATACATTCAGTGGCAAAGCTAAGGTGAGTGCCACCCGATAATTTTTTGCAGCCCCCCCCCTCCCCTTTTCAATGGAAAAACTGCAGACATTATACTTTATTTTGTTTATTTACTACTATGATATGGTATTTTACAATTTTGAAGAGTAAAGTACTATTCTGAAACGAATTTGTACTAATTTTGGAGTTACAGGTTAACCAGGTCTGATTTTATCTACAACTCATGTAGAGGAGCAGCTTCTGACCCACTACCTCATCTGCTAGCTTATTGGCTACCTCACTGGCTGTGTTACTGGCTATATGAGTGAAAGTGTTCCAGTGGATACTGCTGCCTTCTTGTATTCCCATGCTTTAAATACTGTCAAAATTTTAGTTTCATGACTGTACTCATACCTTGTCTTGTCCACTATCTTAATAACTGATTTATGCATTTTTCACCAAGGCACAATCGTTTACGCAACAAAAGTTGAAAGGAGAATTGTGAGATTATAATTATTGTGTTATTCATTTATTTATATTTAAATTAATTTTGCTTGTTATCATTTGTCTGTTACATACTACAGAGTGTCCCTTACGGCTTCAGTATTTATAAATTTTTAAAAATTCTTTAATATTCATTGTCACATTAATTTATATGATTTACTTAAAAACAGTGTTTCCCACCCTGGTGGCCCAACAGCTTGAAGTGAATGGTGAATCAAACCTAATTTAAAATTTTATTCTGGGAGGCTTATTCGAATGGGTTTTTGTTTTGGTACGGAAATTTAATGGATGTTATTAAAGACTTCATAAATTAACTTTATTTGAATATTTAATGGGCTAAATTAAATACATTACTAGACATTTTTGGGAGATATTGTAAATTCCAGCTGCGGGAGAGACAAATATGAGCTGGAAAGGGGGTGGGAAGCGGCGGGGGGGGGGGAAGCAAAGCAGGCAAAAATTGGGAAACACTGTCGTAAAATTGACAAGCTTTTAACTTTTAAGAATTAGCTGCTTTTATATCAATAGATCTGTTGCCATTAATTAACAGGTAAAAGGAGTAATCAATTATAGGTACACAAATAATCACATTAAATCATAGGTAAAAAATACCACCACATTAAATAATAGGTACCGTACTAAAACCATCAGTCATCTATTTTTGGAAGTGACCTACCTCGAGTTCAGCTTAAGTGTTCAAGTGTGCTGTATGGTTAGACATGCGATGTCAGTAACTATTGAACGGGTATACATTTACTGGTAGTGTATTATTTTTTAAAATCATGATTAAAAATATTCGGTAACCATTTTGTGAAATAAAAACGGT
This sequence comes from Lymnaea stagnalis, assembly GCA_964033795.1. Taxonomy (NCBI): domain Eukaryota; kingdom Metazoa; phylum Mollusca; class Gastropoda; family Lymnaeidae; genus Lymnaea; species Lymnaea stagnalis. The sequence goes on from CAXITT010000175.1 coordinate 638,865, forward strand.
TTTTGTTTTAGATCCTTAATATCAACATATATTATAATTTTATTGAATATTCTTTGTACCCGAAAGTACAGAAAAATAAAGTTCAACTTTTCAAACCAAGCATCACATACCTAAAATGAAGAAACACTGAATACAAATAAAAAATGTTTTATAATTTATTAACAACTGCCTTTTCATTCTATTATAGATTCTTTAATTAAAGGTAATAAAAGAAGCTTAAATCTAGAAAATAATTATGCAAAAATGATACACCTTTTTTTTACATTTAACATATTTCATTCATTAACTCATATTTTGAATGAACCCAGTGATTGAGACAACTTCTAGATCTCTTTCTGAATATCTCTAAAAATTCAATGAATTATCATTACTTTTTTCTAGACTACTTTTTTAAATTTAGATTTTGCTCATAGCCCACCATAGATTTCTTTGTGAACCCCAGCCTGGGAACATCGTAATATTCAATATGTGGATATGTTGTTTACCAAAGATGATTAAATCCTTGTCCAAAAAATTGAAATTGCCTAATCACTGTGGCACTATATGTTCACACATTTAAACATGTTATGTAACACTAGTATCCGTATTCCACTGAGCACAGTTTGGTGGTGCTCTAAAAAGTATTGTTATGTTAATTAACAATGATCAGTTTAGATTTACAAAAACCACAAGTGTAGAAGACCACAAGTGTATTTGACATGTCCGGTGTTTCTACTGCAGTTGTGATGTTGCATGTAAATTCACTTACTTGAGTGTCCTACAATAAATTATGATGGTTGCGGAATAACTTCATCATCAACTTTATCTTAAATGTCTTATAAAAAACGAATGATAAAGTACACATTTTAACTTTTCTTCCAGAGAAACTTTGTGGCTTCAACATTATCAGGAAAAAGGAGCAGAAGGATCATCTTGAACTACAATGAACAGCAGTTAGTTTGAACATTATTGATGCTCAAGTTAAGCAAAATGAATACATATTGATATGCCCTTAAAGCTGCTCAGAATTATGCTTTCGTTTTTTAATGTTGCAGTTTTTTTTTGTTCAATATTTATTTTGACAGTTTCATTCAGAAAGCTTGACTATGTGAATTACATTTTCTTGAAAGTTCTTAGGACTAAAAAAGTAAAGGATTCAGGAATAAGTATATAACCCTTTACTTATACTTATAGGATTATTTTAAATCTTTGGTTCTTATACATTAATGACCTTATACAGAATATTCACAGTAATGTATTATAACATCTAGAGATCTATAGATTTTATCATGACTAACAGGCATTTTATTTAATACCGGTATTGTAATTCAGTGTTGTCTAATTCATTCTGGCACACACTTTTTTCATTATTTTAACTACATGAATTGTGCTTTGTTTTTCCTTTAATTTCAAACAGCTTTAGGTTATATGCATATAATTAAAATATTTTGACAGCCTAGTATTAGTACAGGGGATAGAAATGCTTTTTGGGAGATGCAAGGGCTCTTCGGCTGCTAACCTGTGACCACATAATGTGCCACATTAAATATTTTAATATTTTTATTCTAAACTTTATATTTTACATTCTTTAAAGTGTATAGCTTTATACACAAAGATAAAGGATAGAGAATCTCAAATTGTATTCTGTATATCGATTAACTGAAATGTTCTTTTGTACTACTTAAAATAACATTTAAACAAAAATGTAGACTTACTGTTAACAATATTTATCTAAAACTAGAAATCAGAACTAGTTGTCTAGTTTTTTCAGATGTACAGTTGATTACTTATAATTTAATATAATTTACCTAGTCATTTTTTTCTTTAACTCAGTTAAAAAAAATATGTTTATTGTAGAGCAAGTTTTGATTTAAAAAAAAAAAAAAAAGATTTTAGGGGAGGGGGGGGGGGGGGGGGGGGGGGGGGGGGGAGGATGGTGACTTATGTCTGAGAAAAAATATGGATTAAAAGTGTCATCTTGTACATGGTGAGTGTATTGAAAGGTTAAAAGCTTAAAGTGTTTGAAAGTTAACTTATGACCAGGTGGATATTTGCTGAATGATCAGAGAGACTGGTGAATGTGTTGATTGATCAAAAACATTTTGAAATCTAAATGAATTTTACATCTTAAATAAGAGGTGTCAACATTAAGTATTAATAATTTAATAAAATATGTGAGTGTGAGTATTATTCTAAGACTGATTTTTATATTTTTTAATTTCCATGTTTAAATAAGAAGATCAAAAAGTTTTCAAACATTGCTTTTTCCTTTCTTTTATGATAAATACATATTTAATATAACTTTAAATAGTTTTAATAGTGTTAATGATGCCAATAGTTTTGGGGTATCCAACCTTTTAAAGAGGGTCCCCACATAGTCCGTGATACACATGACAAGGTGGACCAAAACTCACTAATGACTAATGTGGGAGCTAAAACAAAATACGAGGTTGATCAAAACACACATGGGCTAAAGACGACACTCTTTTAGCTACACTCATAAAGACCTCTATAACAATAAAGATGAAATTTATTTTATTTAAAATGCCGACATGTATAAAAGGCAATTAGCGAAACAAAGCAGGTTGGAAAAACCTTTAAAAAGGGCAAAAGAAGCAACAAACATGTCGGCAAGAATCCTTATTCAGCAAACAAACGACAAGAAAAACAATATAAAATAAAAATAAACATTATATGCCATGTATTATCCGAAGAGCCATATGTGCCCCTTGGTTTTCAATAACTTAATTCAAGTCTTTGACATACAACACAATGCTCCTGTCTAAAAAGTTCTTTAAAAATAATGAAACTATTCCTCATTCTTCCAGCTCTAAGATAGTATTTACAGTTGAAACTTTAAAATTAATTCTAGTACCTGGTACATAGCAGTAGCAGCATTTACACACAAAAAAACCCATCTAAAAAGTTGATTCATTGAAGAGTTAATAATTTTTTAATCCAAATATTTTAACCAATCTATTTAGACTACACTTACAGTAGGCCTATTTTATTTTAAATATATCACCTGCGAACTACCCTTCCATTCTTAAAAATGCCTTACTTATAAATTATATTTATTTTGAAATAGTTCTTCCTAAGGTGCCTGGTATCAAACATATTTCATCATTCATATTATTTTAATTGAAATTGTTTTTATTATCTGTACATTTTGTTTACTTATGTTACATAGTTTGCTGAATACCAGATGAGTGAAAATTGTTAATGGATATATTTAAATTTCCCAATAAACAATATGCCCTACCTATTTGAAAGCATTTAGGGGCAATCCATAAATTATAAATTACGTGCTGGTACTTTAAAAAAAGTCAACCCCGCCCCCTGTCTGTTGCACCCATTCGTTTTGGACACCATGATATTAGTGTGTGGGGGGGGGGGGGAGCAAAAAATCTTTATTTTAAAAAAAAAAATATATATAGCTATTTAAAAAGTTTTTCTTTTGAAGACAAGTTAGTTAAAACCATCAAAAAGAAAAAAAAAATTAAAAATTAAAAAAAAGTCAACCCCCCCCCCTGTCTGTTGCACCCATTCGTTTTGGACACCATGATATTAGTGTGGGGGGGGGGGGGAGACAATAATCTTTAATTTAAAAAAAAATATATATATAGCTATTTAAAAAGTTTTTCTATTGAAGGCAAGTTAGTTAAAACCACTAAAAAGTAGAAAAATATTTAAAATTTCTTAAAATCCGTTTTAAAAGAAAAACTGAAGAGCAGAAGTGTAAATGAGCAATCTAAATCTATGTATCCAAAGGATTCGAATTGAATGTAGACCAAACTTAAATATTTTTTTGGTATTATGAATTTTAGAAAATATTCTGCAAAGAGTAACAAAAATATAAAATTAAAAAACTTAGCTTAAAAGTTGTGTCCAAGAGTTGGAACTGTCTTATGTTGCCGGTCCGCACAACCAGACCAAAGCCGTCACGATATTTAATTAAAAAGATCATTTAAGGGCCCACGGGTGTTACTTGCAAAAAAAAAAGAAACGATCACGTTTGAAAGCTGGGGACTAAAAAATCACGCAACGGTTCTGTGCACAACATGAGTCCAGAGTTTCTCTCAATTGTTTTGGGGGGGGGGGGGGGGGGGGGGAGTTTATTGAGTTGCATCTATCACCGCAAAATTAGGCACAATGAATGGTGCCCCGGGCCAGCTCTGACTCCGAATCCAGGGATGCATTTGGCATTTAGCTTTGCATCATTATACATTTATTTGAGAGCAACAGAAGAGATGTTGGTACTAAGTCTAAACAGAAAAATTATATAATCTTAATTTGAACAAGTCTATTTTTTGTACTACTTCATAAATAAATTAACTAATAATAAAATATATATATAAAAAAAGGTTTTTCACGCATTCACGGTTTATAAGAGGCAAAAAAAAAGAGAACAAATACGGCACTGTAGAAAAAGTCTCAAGCTATATTATGGCTGGTAAAAACAGGTCCTTAAAAATATTTTGTATGAATGACATTATCATACTATATTGCGTATTTTAATCACATTTTTGGGAATAACCAAAAGTTGTGAAAGACAATGACAAAGTTGCTTTGGATACGCACATTATTAAAGGGAGCTCACTCTTCTAAATGTTCTGTTATTTCCCAGAAATGTGGAAAAAAATAGGACACGGCCATGTTATGATTTTGTAGACAAATCTAACTCGTTACTGTTCGTATTGGGCAATCGTTATGGATTTCAATATCTCATGATTTTCTGCAACTGAGCGAAAGATAAAGCAACCATGACTCATTTTGAGGATTCAAAGGAAATGTTTTTATGGTATTTTATAACCTACAGCCAGTGGAAAGTGGCTGACTTAAGTTTAAAGTAAAAAATATTTATTTATAAAAAATAGTAAGAATTTATTAAACAACGTTATTATCCAATTCACTGACGACACACTCGCCGAATTTGACGTTTCTTCATTACATTCATGATTCAGATAAGATTGTAATGCCTATGCAAAAAGACTAATACTAAAAACAATTGAAAATGTCAAGGATTGTCAAATAATTTTATATTTGTTTTTGATTTTGCTAGTAATGCTAGAAACAAAATGAGTTATAGTATAACTTATGGTATAAGCATAGGCTATATTATAGTTCATAGTCTAGGTATTTTGACAGAAATCTTAAATATTGCCATAATTGATACATGATTTTAAAGGGCTAGCCGTAAGCTTTATAAAAACATTAATTTCATCTATCTGATTTCTAATTTCTACTTTTTCTTTTCTAGAAGTGAAGTTATGATTTTTTTGGTTAGTTTTTAACAACACCCCACTCCCCCCTTATTTATCTTTGTCATTTAATTTGCTAAAAACTTGTGACAGACTTTCCAAATCTCTGCCTTATTTTGACCACAACTTTTTTATTATAAAAGATAATGATATCAAATTTTCAGTAGACATTCTGACATTCTCAAACTCAAAGCTATAACTGTATGCAACACAATAAACATCAAATGATTTAAATAGCTTGAATATTGTTTATTTCGCATGGTTATATTTGTGGGAAACTTGATGAAGTCCTGAAAAGAAAGAATGGGAACAACTATTAAAACTTATTTATTTATGAAGACTGTAGCACACAAAAAACACAGGTATACTTTATTATTTAATCTATGTCACTATGAGCATTATCATTAGTATTAGCCTAAATTATAAATGATAATATATGTATAAAGGCTATTAAAAGTCATTATTTCCTTTTAAATTCATGCATCTGGCAGCATGAAATTATTTTATTAAAATGTAACTAAAATTCCCTATGAGCCTGAGTACCTGTAATTAAAAATATAATGGGCATTTTCTGCCTGCCATCTTCTGTATATACCAGGCTACAGCCCCTTTTCTTGGAGTCATGTTGATAAATCCCACAAAATCTTCTTCATAATTCTTTTCTCCGTAACTATAAGCCAGACAATGGCAGTCCTTTGAATTCTGCAAGACCCTTTTTTAAAATACTGTATCATGTATCAGGGAGAAGACTATACAAAATATCTAATCCTAATCTTGAATCTGTATAATTTCTAACATTTTAATATAATCTTTGTCTTTGTGTTATTGTCATATCCTGTCTAAAAATGTCGGAATGTTTCATCAAATTAAAAGTAAAGGATATCATTATTATATTTATTTGAAACAGTTAATTAGAATTTAAATACTGTTGGAAAAGTATGTCAAATTAATTTTATTGTTATTGGTGTTAACTTTTAGATAATGGTTTATTTGACTTTTTATTATAAATTTAAAAAAAAATTATAGCCGTATGGTGACATTTTTAAAATGTTAATTGACCTAATTTTTTTCTTCAAATCTTAAACTTAAACCAAGACATTTAAGATCATGAGGCATTTATTAAACTTCTTTTGAAAAAAAGTATTAACATATTGCTAATTTGGATTAATTTTATATATATAGCTGTTTTATTTATTTATGCATGGATATCATGTAATCAATCTTTGATAAATTAGTACAGTGTTGAGAATTCTATACTATATTCTATTTTTAAAATATTATTTTATCCAGATGGGAGCTTTCAATTAAATGAAAGAAATTAATTTAAAAAAGAAGAAATTATTGGAAATGAACATAGACATATATTATTTAGAATTGAAAAATCATGATATGTCATGTCAAACTTTATTTGATTAAAATGTTAAGCTTTGTACTAAGTGTCAAGTCAATGATTTACTAAACCTAGAGAAATTCACTTTCAGAGTGTCAAAAAATAATAAGCTTTTAACTTTGAACTCTTATGCTTTGCATGATTATAGTTTTTAATATAAAATACATACAAATTTACATATATTTTATTTTAATTACTAAATAACATGTGCTAAATTGCTGTTAATTGATAGACAATTCACTTTGTTTTACTCCTAAAGATAATGACAAGAATTGCATAATAAAACTGTATCAATGCACATAAAGCTTATTCCTAGTGAATTCTATTGAAAAATGCTTGCAATACATTTTTAAAAAAAATATAATCAATAAGTTATAAAGTTAATTTGAAAAAAAACAACAATTCTCTTTTACTTATTTTGTTTCCCTTTTACTTAAGATTTTGATTTAAAAATAAATGAGAGAATGTTACCAAGCATCAATTTTCTCTAAAATTATCTCAAATTCCATTAATTGAGCTAACTTTTTGTTTCAGAATTTTAATTGTGACTGATTAAGTGAGATATAAAAAACTACTACTGCTCAAACTCATAGTAATTGTTATCAGAGCACTTTCTTTGTGCATTGTTGAATATATACTTCGAAAATGAGTATTAGAGGATCCAACACATTTGTGTGGGATACAAGCAAAATGCTGGGGCAAGGTGCAACCAGTATGGTCTATATGGGTAGAAATAAGGTAAGCTTATAATTTTAATCAACATTTTTCATTGCCATCCAATATTTAAAACAAATAAAGCTAATGTATTTGATAAGAATTAATTGTTATCAATGTAATTGTCTTTAAAAATGTTTTGCATAAATACTTCAGTTATTAGTTCCTCTTGCAGTGTGGATTATTTTCCTCCTCTCCATGTCTGGTTGCCTCTTTTTCAACATTTTCCAGGCTGACACCCAGTTTTTTCATAGTGTAGCTTCCTCATTCCTGTAGGTGGCATCAAGTGCCTTGCCAGTGTAAAATAATCTATTGTTACCTACAAAATTAGATTTTAAAAATTAGATTTTTGTTTTGAAATGGTTCATTACCAAACAGTATATAACAAAGAGTTTGAAAGAGACAAAAACATTGATTAAATATAAGAAAGAAAGTACAATACCTCAGCTAGTGCTAATTACAAGTAAAAATTTATTTATACAATTAATTTTAATATAAAATTACAAAATCATATACATAGAAATAAAAACTCCTAACTTTCAGCTCGTGAATATGTATAATAATAAAGAAGTAAAAATATTTTAATCCACACATTCAGTGAAATTATTGTTAGTCTCTTGTAGCCCTTCTATCTCAGTCACACAAAAAAATGTAGAATCAAACCTTTAGTCTAGAGCGGCAAGCGAGAATTCTCCATCTCTATGTAGAACCTTCTAGTAACTCTAGAGGAACAGTGTTCAGAGGATCACATGCCCCCAAAAAATATAATTGGTGTTGACTGTAACAATAACAATAAAGGAGATATTTCTACATACAACTCCACTTTGTACCAACATTGGGTCATGTAAGTCTACAAGGAGCTATAACACCATTTTATAATTTTAAAACTTAACATTTAAAAAAATTTAACATAAAAATATCAACATTTTATGTGTAAACGAAAGAAAAAACCTTTACAATTTCTTCATTGGTAAAACTTATGTGGCTAAACTTTTCTGCATAGCCTAGGGGGACATAGACATTTTAAACTTTTAATACATTTTTAAAATATTTCTAAATAAAAGCCCTATTCCACTTCTCCCCACCTGATTCTCTTTTTCAGAGCTTAGTTTTTAAAGGCTGATGCCTAATTTTTTCAAGGTCTAAATATTATCAAATTAATTTCTTCATTAAAAAAAAAAAAAAGAAAACTGGTGATGAAGTGGCAGTGAAAGTGTTCAACAGCCAGAGTTTTCATCGCCCATTTGCTGTTCAGATGAGAGAATTTGAAGTGATGAAAAAACTTAATCATGACAATATTGTCAAACTACTGGCTATTGAAGAAGAGGTCAGTAAAAGAAGAAAAGTCTTTTGTATTTATAAATCTCAATTCAGAATATATGCAAAGTTCTGTTTGAATTTTTTTGGGGGTGGGAGACCAACTGCAATTCAGCTCTCTCAAGGTGGGCAACCTTTTTGTGCAGACGGTCACATGGAAATAATTAATTTTTGTGTGTGAAAAAGGGGGGTGGGGTTGATTTTAATTTTTTTTTCATGATGATTTTAATTTATACTCTATTAAAGATGGGCTTCAAATTTTCACTCAGAGTTCAGTTGAAAAATAAGCAGTTGAATGATTTTTAAATTGGCTGTTATAAATGTTATTATAGATTTGCAATTTTTTGCTGTGATTTTTAATTTTCTATGACTTTTACAGCTAATCATTTACAATTTGTAATTAAGTAAAGATTAATTAATTTCCCGGAAGGACCTGCGGGCGACATTTAATTGTTCAGCTGCCACATGATTGTTTTCCAATCGGAGTGTAAAGTTGATCAAATCTTAAGCTATTTACTGCAAGTAAAAAACATAGTTTAAAGTTGTATGTATTTTCTTGTTTTAGCTCCCCAATCGAGCTAAGGTTATTGTTATGGAGTATTGCACTCATGGTAGTCTTTACAATCTCCTTGACATGCCTGAGAATAACTATGGCCTGTCAGAAGATGAATTGCTCAATGTTCTTAAGCAAGTCAGTGAGTATTCTTCTCTTTTTTTTACAAATACAGTCACAGGTCTTTTATTAACTGTTGGCCACATATACTCTTACAGATTATAAATATATATAGCATGTGTAATTTTATCTTTTCACAGTTTAAGTATTATTAAATTAAATTTTAATGTGATATATTATTTATAATTTATTTACAAACATTGCGAAGGAGCAAAAACAGCCTAGCAATGTTGAAAACTGTTCAGATTATGCTATGATTATACTAGTAACAAAATAAAGATTTCAAATTTAATTTACAAATGTTTTTCAACCCTTTTATTTTTTTTGCTTTTCTTTTTGCAAAATTTAAAAGATGTTTATGGAAGATAACTTTTCAAAATTTTGAGATACAAGCTGAAAGGGCTTATTTTTAAATATTAAAATTTGTAAATGTGAACATCAATGTTTATCATTAGTTATCATTTTAAAAAAAAAAAGCAATGATCTATTGGTAGCCTTAGGGGAGTCTTGCTTGTAAAATTTAATCAAGATGCCAAAGCTCAATTTTCCCCACACACATTCTTTTGCTCCTAACAGCGGCTGGAGTGAAACACTTAAGGGATCAAGATATTATTCACAGAGATATTAAACCTGGAAATATATTGCGCTCTGTTGCTCCAGATGGGACGTGAGTATCACTTGTGCTGGGGGGTTCCTGTGTCCCTGGTCTAACCAAGTATTTAAGCTGTATTCCAGTGATTAGATGTTTCATTTGTAGTACACTGTATAAAAGCACATACTCTGAATTCTGAACAAGAACATAATGTGACATTATGAAAGGGCAAGACCATGTCTATTTTATCATATTTAGGTCTGTATTTAAACTGACTGACTTTGGAGCAGCCAGAGAACTACAACCAGATGAAGAATTCCTTTCACTCTATGGAACAGATGAATATTTGGTAATCTCTAGACAAAATATTTTGCTTTCATTTATATTGTAAGCTTGGTAGCACATTCTGGTCAGTATAATCGTTGAGAAAATTGTTTGTACTATTTGCATAGTATAATTCATTTTAAAATCATTTCTAAACAATGCTCACCTAGTATCTAAATTAACCTGAAAGGTAAAAAGCTTGGATATTGGACAAGCATTTATGGAAATGTTCTATCTTTATTTAAAACAGCATCCTGACATGTACGAAAGAGCAGTTTTACGAAGGGCAAAAGGTCAACAGTTTGGTGTCTATGTTGACTTATGGAGCCTGGGTGTGACATTTTATCATGCAGCCACAGGGAGCCTCCCATTCAGACCTTATGGGGGCAGAAAAAACAAAGAAACAATGTAAGTATATTTATTGTAGGTTTGCCTACAGTTCTAGGTATTTGTGTGGACAGGCTGTTTTATCAGCCATTCTCCCGCCTCATAAGAAGACAATATTTTAAGCAGTACAACAAGGATAGCAAATACCTTTTAATTATCTGATCCTGAGTTAAGAAAATTTTTATCATTCTCTCTATTAGGCACATGATCACTGCCAAGAAGGAACATGGGGTCATATCGGGTGTTCAAGAGCATCCTAATGGACCAATCCGATGGGACAGGGATTTGCCTCCTACTTGTCGATTGTCAAGGTTAGAACACAACATGTGATGCAGATGAACTTGCTCAGCAGGTGTTAAAAATCTCTGTAATTGATTAATTCACTTATATCTATGTACCATTCATTTATATTGTTCCTTTCTTTGACGATATATGATACAGATACTGCTCTTTTACAGGGGTCTTAAAGCACTGATCACACCATTCCTGGCTGATTTATTGGAGAAAGACTCCCAAAAAACCATCAGTTTTGATGATTACTTCAACAAGGTTGATGATATAGTCTCTCGCAAAGCTTATGATGTCTTTTGTCCATCTTCTTTCTCCCACCTTATTATCTACACCAGAGTGAAAGATGAGTAAGTTTTTTAATTGAACATTCATTGATTTTTATTCCTGTAACTATTGTCAGTCTTAGCAATAATTTTGTATTAGTTCTACAGTGTGGAGAGTTACAAAAGGGGGACATAATGTTTAAAAAAGAGGGACATAGTGTTACAAATGTCTTTAACAGAAATTTTTACTATCAAACTGTAGCCAGTATTAATTTAATGCATACTTTTACTGGAGTGCTCAAAAGTTCATCTCTTCCACTGAAATGATGCAGAAATTATTAAATTTATTGATGCATGAGAAATCACTGAAAATTGTATGCTAAAATCAAGTCACAATTTTTAATGCACGGCGTCTAATTCTGATTAATTAAATTTTACACATCTGGAAGAATCAGATTTTAGCCCAAATTTTTAGGGGTAAAAAAAAAAACCCTCTGCCCTGTTTACTTTGTTATGCAATGATATTCTATGGGAAAGATCTGGCAAATCATGGCTGTAAGCTTTAAACTTAAATGTCCATTTTTTTGTAGCATGTCTCAGCTGCGACAGCTCATTACAGACCAGACTGAAATATTAGGCGGTGCCCAACTCCTGCTGCATGATGGGAAAATTCTGAATGATGAGTCGCGTGAACCAGTGTCTAACTACCTTAAGCATATCACTTCAGACAATCCCATCTTTGTCTTCAACAAACTGCCAGAATTCAAAAGGTTTATGAAACCTGCCTGTGGTAAGTTACGGAAATTAAAAGAAAAAATACAGTCCATGAAAACAAAAAAAACTTATACATAATATTAAAGAAGAAAAAAAACCAACTAAAACACAACTTGGGCAGTCAGGATCATCCTTACATTATTTTTCTTTTTTTGTGTGTAAAATCTGTCTGCTCTGTTGGTAAGAAATAGAGCAGAATAAACATTGGATGGAATGGTTCTGCTTGAGAAGAGTGGGCTTATTTTGGCAGATAAGCCAAAAATATTTGGTAAAATTCTATCATTTTATTTCGGCGGCTGTATCATTTATGGTCACCATGCTGCAAGGTCCAACTTTTCTTACATAATTTTTTATATAGTGTTCCCAATGAACATATTCATAATTTATTTTATATTTGAAAGCCACCCAAGAACAAAATAAATCAGAAAAATGTATTTTTATACATCAAAATATATTTTTTTAAAATTGTTCAAATTATTTGTAGGTCATAATTTTTTGAAAGTATTCTTTAGTATCTTATCTGTAATTTAACCCTGTGGGGCAGGATCGTTTTTGGAGTGTCAGTGCTAAGAAGACAGATCAGTTTTTACAAACTCGGCACTCGTAGTGCAAAAAAAAAAACCAACAACAAAAAAACTATTTCCTTTACATGTATAAAACTATATATATTCTTGTAGGAAATTGAATGAACTAATACAATCAGTATGAATCAAACTGAAATCTCAAGATTTATGTAAATGAGCTTTCCTGATTTGCATAATATATGCATGTAATTTTTTTGTTACACTTCAAATAAACATGACTTACTTAATCATTTGTGTGCATTTTTTATGGTTGAAGCTTGAATAAGTCCTAACACTTTTGTTTGGTTTGGGGAAAAAAGGCCCATGGAGGCCCTTCAGACACCTCTGGCACATGGTTATAATCTTTTTTTCCTGCTCCGACTATTTTTTGGTTAATAAGGGGAGAGACTACAATCAGGTTAGCACAATAGAAAATGAGTAAAATAAAGTAGTGTTAAACCTAAAAAAAAAGGAACGCAACAAGCTGCTATAGAAACACACTTCAACAGGCCCCCATTTATGACCTAGGGACCTTTCCATCAAGCTGGGTGTTACTGAGAAAGTTGTCTGTATAACTATTGGTCTCTCTCATATACATTTGAGTGATATTCAGTGTAAAAGTACTCAAATGGGTTGCTTATGCCTTGAGGCATATTTATAGGTCCAAATTTTCTAAATATTCATGGGGGTCATCTCTATCCAGTTCAGGATCCCTAACACTAAACCAAGGGTTGACAACATTATGGTTAACATCATCATATTGATTGTCATCATTACTTTCCTGGTTGTTTTCAGCAGTGTCTGTCAGATTCACTGCTTAAATATCAAAATCACAAAGGATAGTTTGTTCAGTGTCATTGTCAGACCTTTTGGAATTTAATGATGTTGCTTGCAACACAACAAAAGCTAGTAAACAATAAACACCCTGCCATTAAAATTCCATGATGTGCAGGAATGTGTAAGAAGCAATCTGATCAGCTCGAACAAAGACCACTCCAGCTAATCTCAAGGCTTGAATTATCGGCATTTGTATTTTTCGGTACTCGACCCTGGGCCGATAGATCAGCCCAGCCATCCCAAGAGGGTTAAAATAATCTTTTCAGCTATTGTATGCTTCTAGTGTGTAAAATCTTCAAATTCAAATCAGACCTGGTAGTTCTGGTGAGCAAAGCATTTTTACTTTCCCTAGGTTCATTTAAGGATATTCCCCCAGAGACAAATGTAGCCAGTGATTATCCCTTGGCCAAGAAAAACTTTGCTACTCTGTACTCAGTGAGGAATGCTGTTAAAGTTCTGGTACACAATGATATGCTGTTGACAAAAGCTGTCAAAATGTACAGGTATATTTTTTTTCCCTCTGTCTATTAAGGAAACTGCTGATGCTTAAACAAATAAATTAATAGCACAAACAAAAAACAAAACAAAAAACAAACAGTTAAATAGTTTAACTGAAAAGTAATTCAATAGTAGGAGTCAAAGGTAAATCAATAGTAGGAGTCAAAGGTAAATCAATAGTAGGAGTCAAAGGTAAATCAATAGTAGGAGTCAAAGGTAATTCAAAAGTTGAAGTTAAGTGTCATTTTATACTTCAAAAAAAAAATGTTTCTTTATAATACTAAATATGAATCATTTTTTGTGCATGTAAATTTGTTCATTGATTGATTTAGAATCAAAGAAAATAATTCTATGATACCTGGTAAGATTTGGCAGCCCTTAAGTGAGCAAGAATACTGTCTGATAAGAGCAGCTGTATGGCTCTTAAATGATTTAAATCATTTCCTATTGTTGTTTTGCAGCCGCTATGTGCAACAAAAAAGCAGCCAGCTAGAGCTCGCCACATCATATGTTACTCGAATGTGCAGTGATGCAAAAGCTTGGAAAGAGCAGCTATTTTCATCATTGGGTATACAAGTTGGCATGTTCAGAGCTCTTGCCAATAATGTCAAGCCAAATGGAATTGATGTGACCAGTCGTGTGAACATGCTTCAAACTGTTCAACAAACAGGCAATAGGGAGTGTACGCAGATTTACGGTGATGTTAGTAGCAGTTGGCATTTCAGTTAATTTATTTTTAAACATTAAAGGTTTCTACTAGAATCGCTCATTCTATCCTGGTTGTTTCTTTTTAATAGATAAAACATTGTTAAAATCTACTTTTTCCTTTAATTTTCTTAGTTCCTGGAAAAGGACAAGTAGGCCAATATTAAGATGGACTGAATATATTCCATTTGGTTGTAAATAAAACTGTTTTTATTAACCTCATTTTAAATCAAAGTTTAAAATGAAGTTTTTCTCCAAAAATATTTGATTGAAAAGGAATGTTTTGTGAAATAATGTATACTTGTCTTTTTGTTTTGTATCAGTTGTAATTGTTTTATATACACTTTTATTTAGCTGTACAGTGATGGTTTTCACACTAAAACAAATTATTAAAATGTTTCTTCACACTGTCCAATTATTAAAAAAATATATCTGCTATGTGTGTTTTCTTTAAGTTTGAATTTGCATTTTGTGTGACTATAATTAAAGCTTAACACTTTATAGTTTGACTTACACAAATTGTTTGTGTCTCATGGATTCACTTAAAAACTTTTTTGCAGTCCACAACCCTTTTATAATTACTTTCAGGAACTCTGTAAACATAATTTAAACCAGAGTCTTTGAAGTATTAACGCTGTAAGAAAAATATCAGATCGAACTGAACAACCCTGGTTAAAATACCATGCATCAGGCTGGTCTAGGTTATTCTGAGCCGTTAATCCAGTTTTCCCTTTCATTTCATCAGTTACACAGCAGGCTGGATAAAGCCACTTCCCTTCTACAAGACATAAAAAGTGGACATGTCCTTGACACTGACTGGGATCCTGCCAAAGGATGTGTGCCAACAGACAGATGGTACATTGGATTGTTTGTGTTAACCTTAGGTTTCATTTTTTGTAACACATCTTTTTACCTTGACCAATTTTTGTTGGCTCTTAATTTTTCTATCACTATAAACCAATAGCTTGATTGTGCTATGTCAGTACTTATGCATTCACACATATTTTTTTTATATTGCTAAAATTTACAGTGACAGAGAAAGCGGACACTTGTAATATAAAATAAGCTTTGTTCAGTCTGAGTAAAGTCAATGTTTCTGGATTACCAAATTTGAACAAATTACTTCTCATTGATCTTATACATTTATAGACAGTAAAGTGGAACCTCACCACAATGGGCCATGGGATCTCACAAATTCAGATATAAAGTGGTAATGGGAAGTTTACCCAAATTTTAATTCATTTGCACAAGAAATTTGTTTTTTCCCCACGTGAAAAAGAGTAAAATAAAAATGTATATATTTTCATTTAATACAATCACAAATCTCTTAAAACTAGTCCAACTTCAACACCACGTAGCTCACAAGAGTAAAAAAACATCATTTAAAAAAACAACTAAATCTCCCTACTTGAAGAAAAATCACACCCCTTTTGCACAGATTTGAGGCTTCTCAAACTGCATGGTATACTTTGTCATCTTAAGCAAAACAATGAGCTGTAAAAATATTATCTGTCCATTATTTTGAATATAAGTCAATGCCACTTTATGATGGATTTAGATAATAATCCAATTTCTTACATTAGACACTAATGCACATATGTACATGGAAAAAAGTAAAATATTGTAAAACCCCACTATTAATACAATCCAAATTTACGGTCTCCAATTATCAGGTTAAAGCCATGTTTACTGTTGCAACATTAGTTTTGATGGAAAAGTATGTACAATGTCATTGATAATAATTTTTTTTTCAAAATGAGCCATAAGTTAGTATTGTCTGATGTATTACAAAGAATTCAGACAAACAAAAAATCTTACCATGTCAGTGCATTGCATACAGTACCAAAATTAAATTGTCTTTAAAATTGACAATTACCAATCTTTGGTCACACCAATGTACAAGGGAATTGAAATTTATCCACTTACCTTTTTCTTAATCCTTAGCACCGAAAAGATGGATAATATGATACAGAGGCTACAGAAAATCATGAATTCATTCCGTGATGACAGATCCAAGGGTCAACTCAACAACAATGATGAACAAATCCATAGATTTGATAAGTAAGTTTTATTAGTGTGCTGGATATTTCTTAGGATTGAAACAGTGTCTCTTACAGATGATAGTGTGCTCTGTCAAGCTCTAAGTTTTAATGCTTCATGTCTTCACCTTAAATTTGGGAAACAATGTCATGGAAGTATTACTGTAACATGCAACATAAATTGCTTGACTGAAATTATGACTTGTGTATCCTCAACTGTTGGTAGAATGTGTTTCTATGATGATATTATGTAGAATTTAACTTGACTAAAATCAGTTATGGGTAGCTAGAAATGCAAGGAATTATATTTTCTTTCTTTCTGGAACACACAACGGAAAAGGTCCAGCATCTAATCTACTTAAGAAAATCAGCAAACTATTGAGCCTAAGCTCATGAAGTCTTCTCCGGTGCACCCTCGCTACTCCCAACCGGCATTCAACCACTCCCCCAGTGGCCTTTATTCCAATCAGGTCCCTGAGACAGCCACACCCATCCTTCCTCTCCATTGACTATGCCAGTGAGGCGGCATCCGAGAAGGATCACCTGGCCGGCTGGGGTGCTGCTCTCACAGCAACTGGGCCGGACTTACTAGGGGCTAGGGTGGATATATTTTATGTCCCTATATCCCCCCTTGTCCAACCCAGGGGGACGCCTAGGTGTTTAACAGACGCCCTCTAATAGGGTTTACATGGTTGACAAACTCACACAGCAGCTGGGAGAGAAAAGAGGTTGCCTAGGAGCAGTACACTCAAAGACTGCATATTTAGAATCATTGGTGAGGGTTGCCATGTTCCTCTCCTCATATCCATACCGGAACTGTAATCATATCTAAACCTGTTTCTGCATTATTTTCAAATGTAGTTGGTAGGAACCATACAGCCGTGCTCTTTCTAATGAAGTTTCCTTGCGTTACTTTTGCCTTCCAGTGCAGGTCCCCTACACAGTTATACTGTTCCCCGGGTAACTTTTCAGGTCCAGCATCTAAATTATGCCAATGATAGTTTCAAAATATTATAATTGTTTAAAATAATAGGATAACTTTCAAAACAACTAATTAAAAGATAGTGCACAAATCTATTGGAGCATAATTTAATATTTACATACTCATTGAAATCCAGTTGATGGGCTTATATTCCTGCTATATATTTCTTGATAAGCTTAAGCAACATATGAAATTGGTATGCTTTCAGGCAGGGCCAGCCTTAGGCCACTGCAACCTATGCGGCCGCAGTGGGCCCTGCACTTTATTTTCGAATACAAAATCTTAATTTTCACTTATTATCCTTATCCCTACCCAGATTAGGCCCAGCGCAATCCGTTTTGCACAGGTCCCCGCAATTGTTAGGGCCGACCCTGCTTTCAGGACACAACTCAAAATATAAAATTTAAACATCTTATGTTTTTTATTGCCAAAAAAAAAATTAATATTGCTGATTTTTTAACAGAGACACTTAAGTTAATAAATAAGAATAATAAAGTTTATTTGAAAAACACGCTTCATCCCCAAAAAGCTCGAATACAAAGACAACCATATTTAAAAAGAGAAATGAAAACAATCTATATTTTACCACATTTAAAAACAAACACAATACTACAAAAACTACATACTAGCATACCAAGTCAAGGTCTTTAATCCCATTCAACCATAAAAAAACACGAGCCAATATGCATTAACTGGAAAAAAAATGGTAGACAACATCACCCCAGAAGGTGTTTGCGAAATAGATGTGTTTTTAAATCGGTTTTAAAGGACTCCAGTGGCTGGCTGTTTCTGAGAGCGACAGGAAGGGCGTTACAAATTGTTGAACCAGCAAATGCGAAATAGCGCTTTCCGTAAGTCTCAAGGCGAACATG
The DNA here is from genome assembly GCA_964033795.1 of Lymnaea stagnalis. NCBI lineage: Eukaryota > Metazoa > Mollusca > Gastropoda > Lymnaeidae > Lymnaea > Lymnaea stagnalis. The sequence continues at coordinate 657,326 of CAXITT010000175.1, forward strand.
CGGTATTGATATTTTGCCACTATCAGATGAGCGGAGCTGTCGTTTGGGTACATAAGGCGTCATGAGTGCTTTGAGATAGGACGGCGCAAGGTCATGTAAGCGGCGGTAACACAAAGTTGCAATTTTGTACTCTATGCGATCACGGACCGGCAGCCAGTGCAGCTCTCTCAGAAGTGTTTTAGCATGGTTGAATTTGCGCTTGCGAAGAACAATGCAAGCCGTATTCACTCTACTTATGCTTATAACAAAGATTTAAATTAAAAAGAAATATCAACTTTAAATGATATAGGCTTTTAAAAATCACATTCATATAGTTCAAACTCATTATATTCATGTTTACAATTGCAGGAATAAAATGAAGGAGATTTGTGTCACCGCCCAAACATTAGTAGATGACGACTGCACAAAGAAAGCCCAACAGCTATTTCTTTCCTTTAAACAGTTTTACAGGTATCTTTTTATCTCTTTGATGTTATTCTTACATGATTAAACTGTAACTTATCAAGGGTCTATTTTGGTAGCATACTTCCATTTGCAAATGAAACATGGGGTTAACGCATTGTTTTTACTGTATAAAAGAGGCTTTGAAACTTTTCTTTTCCTCCTAAAACAGACTGTTCAACAGTTTATGCATGTGTAGTTTCCCTTATAGCAACCACATTTTTTTCATCACCAGCTTTTCTATTCTTAATTAGAAACTTATCCATTGTATGTGTAAGTGTAATCCAACTCCAATCTGATGGGAAATTTTTATAAAGTAAGTTTTAATACTTCCAGGCATCAAAATCTCTGCCAAAACTTTGAGAAGCCAGGGAAACTAATGCTAGGTTTAAGATAATGTAAAATTAAACAAGAAAAATACTAAAGAAATAAGGCAAAAACCATTTTTAAAGAAAAAAATGTGCAGTATAAGTATGTTGGCTTTCCCATTAAATGAATTTGGCAATTAAAATGCTAAACTGGCAGCCCTTTATATTCTTTTGGGGGAAAAGACGAAATGCAGTGCAACCTTGCATGATCCATTTATCTGCTTTATTCCTTTAGTGTCTAAAACATGTGTGAATATTGGTATGAAGTATTTTCGCATGACATTTTGAAAAACACTGACAAATTGTAATCTGTTTAAAAACTTGTGGTTAGAGCAATTAATATATTATTTTCTACCAAAGCTTTCTGTTGTCACAGCCTTACAGAAGAACAGTTGAAACAGTTATATCCTAAAATTTAACTAGAATTTTAACATTTTAACTTGTTCCTTCCTCCCCTTCCAGCAAAGCTGTACAGATAAATGATGCAGGAGAAAGACTAGATGGACTTATCTCTGATATATCCAATGCCCAGACAAGACTTATCGGCAAACTCAAAGGGGTAAATAGAGATTTTTAAAAATTAATTATTCCTATTGTTTATATTTTGAAGATTTAATTAAAATTATATTTCGCTTCGCAAGCTTTGCAGAACTGTGTAGTTCCAACCCATTGTTTTTTAATTTTGGATTTCATTTTGTTTCACATTTGCGAGGGTTTATGGTAACTCTTTTTATTTGTTATTTCCTTGTAAAATATAATGTTAATGCTTTACCCATCACACAGTCTGGGAAGCAGTGTTTGAGTCAAGCAGAAGTCTGTCTCCAAGCATTAGGGCAACCCAACAATGTTGCCAATGGAGATGTCAGTGATAGGGGAGATAATGCTAGCAGCACTTCCAGAGGCAGCAGACAGGAGAGGCTGGACAGTGTTTTGGATAGGTGAACATTAAATTTTAATAAACAACAATAGTTGTTAGCAAATGGTTTTAATGTCATAAATTGGGCTATGGGGAAGGAGTAAAGAATATACATCTTCGTTCCGTTACTGGATTTATTTTCTTTAGTAAGTAAGTTTTTTTACATATGATTATATACTTTTTAAAAGTGACTGGATCTTCAATTAAATTTATCTTTAAAAAAATCAAAATAATGATTTGTTTTAAAAGTGTTTTCATATAATAACTTTTAACACTTTTCTCTGCAGCCTCCAGACCACTCGATCCTCACTGGAGGAAGTGAGGGCTCTTATCACAGAAAACACAACACTTATGGAAAAGTAAGTCTTTTCTTGTGATTTATTAAGTTAAATGTTGAGTTCACATTAAGTCCTTTTCATATAACCATGTCACAATTCTAGTAGCTCTGTGACCATGATTATAATAAGTTGCTGACATCTTATGTTTTTTTCCATTGTGTTTAGCCATTTTATGAAAACATGGTTTAGTGATCTATCCTGACATATCAAATCAGTGCTAATTAGAGTTAGAGTGAAGATTAACAATACAAATTTTAAAGTAATGGCAATTTTAGATAAGGGGAATGAGTTGTTCAATATTTTTGTGGTATCAACCTGTTTTTATCTTGCTACACACTAAGATAAATACAAATTTTATCAACACACAATGGAAGTATTGATAAAAAATGTTGGTTAGGTTGGTTGGGTTAGTCATTCTTTCAATTATAATTTTTAAAAAATAAATATTTTATTGGTCTACATTAAGGATAAATTTGGTAACAACTGGTAGTGCAAATATGAGAGATATTGATAAAGTTCTAAACATGTGTTTCTAGATATCAAAATAAGAAAGTTATTCTGACAAAAAATTATTTCAAATGGTGATGCTTTCTTCATCAGATTCAGTTCACTGGGAGAACCAACAGAGGAATACAAGTCTTGGGAATATGTCTTACCTTCTTGATGTCACCCTTACATTCATTCTCATGTAAGATCAGTGTTTCATGGAAAGATAGTTGATGTTTATGCAATTGTGTTATGAATATGCTAATACATTCAAACACATTATGACCAAGAACCTAATGAGGTTAACATATCGTATATTACCTTGTATAACTTTATCAACGTATCATGTGAGCCCTATCTTTTTTGTTTAAAAAAAACCCCCCTAAAATGCCATGTCCAATTATAATGCATTTTGTTAATCTCGTTCCCTATAATTATAAATAATACAGTATGAATTAACAATAAAAATGTCAAAATCCTTTAAATTATTATAATTAAAAAAATTAATGTTACTCATATCAATACAACTCTGCTAATATCCTGTCAAGGGGGCGCTATTTACATTCTTTCTTTATGTGCAGATACAATGAGCACATTGTCGCCAAATGCGAGTGGGTCATGAAGATTTGGTTGCATGGGCGTTATTGTTAATAGAAAATTGCTTGCATGCACACGTGCGTATAATACGAACCCGTAACTTTAATTTGCATTTTTTACCATAAATTTCTCCCCTTATACACTGTAATTTATGGGAATCACCTGTGAAGCTTAAGATGGCACTTTAAATCACACTTGTTTCTGTCAAGACATTAGTTTATTATAAAACAGTGCCCTAATAGGAAAAATTGTGTTTAACCCTTTACAGTACGATGCGCCCGAAATGCGCCGATTTTTTCCTTAAGTCTACAGTCAGTTGCGGCCAAACCTGCCCGTTTCGAGGTTGTTTACTTTCGTTCTTAGCACAGCGGAAATCCATTGCGCATTACTATTTATAGTTCTACCGGAAGAAAGCCTCGTTGTCTGGATTTATTTTGAGACTAGTTTGACCGCGGTGTATTTAGGGGCTAATTTTCTATGATTTTTTAAAAAGTTGTGATTTTTTCGCTGTAAAATATGGCTATCTAAGCCTTTGATACCTTTTGAAAGAACTTGGGCCTAATGAAGTTTCACTATTTCATGAGTGGGAGGGTCTCTGAAACTTTTTTAGGTTTAACTTTTGCTTTAATCATTTATTTGTATTTAGATATTTTTTATTTTATTTTCTTGCTTCTAGTTTATTTTCTGTAAATTAATTAGATAAAGAACCTACATTTAAAATGGAGTTATGTCCCTTTGCTTGGGCGCTTGGAGTAGACAAGGCTGAATAGGCTTGGACTGTAAAGGGTTAAATAAAATACCTGGTTTAAAAAGATCACAGATATCACTTTGATAGATACCGTATTTATTGGCGTATAACACGCACCTCAACTTAAGAAGGACATTTCAGGAAATAAAAACTAAACATTCTATCGGCGTATAATACGCACACATGATTTGCCTCCTATTTTTGGGGAGAAAAAGTGCGTGTTATACGCCAATAAACAATAAATACGGTAAATATTCTCAGACTTTTTTGTAGTAACAGGACACAAGGTAGTTTTAAGTTTGTAGGAACATTCCACTAATTTCTTGCACATTCTGTAGATTATTAGAAATACTACTTGGCCTCTCCATTGCAACATTTAATAATAATTTTTTTAATGTTTTATAAATAATTTGTTCACACATAAACCCTTTTGTTGGTAAATATAATTAATTGCTTTGTACAGATGTAAAGAATAATATTTGAGATGATTTGTTTTTGATATAGCATCCCATGTGTTCAGTGCTCTACGAGAGTTGTGAAGGCAAGTTATAATAACTAAATGTAATAGAGAATTTGACAACTTGATCTATTTAAATCTATGTGAGTCTTGTCTCAACAAAGGTTCTGCAACCTAACAATGTTTTGAGAAGGGGGACTCTTTGTAGGAAAACATAAAATATTTTTCTTCAGAAACCTTCATTTAAAAGAGTTTTAGTTTTGGCTTCAGTTTTTTAGAGTTAAATACAGATTTTTACCAATAGCTGATTTACATTAATAATTTTATTATTTGTATCGTAAATTGTAATGTTTGTAAAATAAGAAATACCTTAAAATGTCAATAGTTTTTTTTTACCATGTGCACATTTTGTATGAAAGGAGTTGTGCTGCATTTATAACAAAAATGCACCACAAAGAACTAACTCTAATAAAAAAAGTATCATTCTACCGATTTTAAAATGATTAGCTTGAGGAGCAATTAGTATTGAATATATTTAAATAAATGTTTGAGGTTGATTGTAAATGAATGTTAGTTCATGACCTTGACTTGATGACTAATAGGAATAAGGACGTTGTAGGAAGTAACTATTAAATTAGGGTTCAGATGAAATTTAGATAATTACTCATGTTGTTCTAATTATCAGTTGATTTGCTTTTCAAAGTTTGACATTATGGCTGTGAAATGTTTTTTTATAACATAACTATGATTTATATATGTTGATTATATTGATGTGTGTACATTGACTTAATTATTAGTTAAAAGTATATGATAATAAAAGTATGTTCAATATTTAGCATGAACAAAGCTATTTATTCTACATAATCAAATCGCAATATATTTGTTCCTATGCAGGTCTTAATAAATGAGACTGATGAAATAAAATAAATAAAACAATATAATATAAATCATTAGATAGGTCTTTTTGCTTTTATTCCAATAACATTGTTCTTTCATGCCAGGTCATTTGTTTGTATTATGATTAAAACGTCCTGTCATGCCAGGTCATTTGCATGTATTATATTTACAATTTCCTGTCATGCCAGGTCATCTGCATGTATTATAGTTATCATGACCTATCACACCAGGTCATTTGTTTGTAATAGTGTTACAATGTCCTGCCATGCCAGGTCATTTATTTGTAACAGGGTTACAATGTCATGTCATGCCAAACCATTAACCTTTTTGAATTTGTTTGGCATTGTCTTCTCTATATGTTGTCACATTTTTTATTCCATTCATTTAAATTTTAAAAGATTGGATGCCATGCTAAAATCTAATACTCTTGGTTAGTCAATGAGTTGCCTCATAGCCAATAAGAGTATAAATAATTTCACCAAAATAATAATTTCATGTTCTGTCAACACGGAACCATTTCAATTTACTGACACCCCAGTACAACTGTGCATTTTTGCTCTAATTTGTAAGTTATTTACACAAGATAAACCATGTAACAGGATTGTTAAAAAATGCTGGAATAATAAAAGAAAAAACACCACAAAGTGAATAAAACTCAAGTGAGAAGCTAATAAATTAAACTATGAAATATTGTAAATATGTAACGGTTGGAACGGAAATTTTCTTATAAGGCAGACTTCACTTGAAAACCAGGGCTGCAGATTCCAAGTGGCTCGACATTTTTTGTCTGAATTCAAATGGTTTAACTTTTTCAATTTCAATACTGAAGTAATTTGCGATTGGAATGTCATCACTCAGTGTTAGCCATTGGTTCCAATTTAAAAAAAATTCTATTTAACCTTGTATAAAAGTAATACCAAAACATTTGAGATGTGCAACTGCCAAAGGCTGAAGGTGTGAACTTATTCTTTATTATTGCCACACACATTGATAATTTAACATTACACCAATAGTGTAACCATGATAACCTGTCCTTTTTATAAAAAAAAAACAACAGCCTGCAATGTTGCATGACTAGACTATGTGATGGTCAGGGTCAACATAAAAAAAAATACATATAATTCTATTTTCTTGTTTCACTTTCAATGATGTATATTTGTAAGTTTTCAAACTGTCATTAAAATTTTGAAGGGAGACTTATGGGCCCTTGAGCTGCCTTGTAGTATAAACAATTTTAAAATTGATATATGTGGTGTTTGGAATTTCACTCATCTCTACTTAAATCAGGTAATAGGATATGTAATTTATTTTAAGTTTTAAATATAGAGAAATGAAGTAATAGGATTTTAAACTGAAGTAATGTTGATCAAATTAACTGCCACTGAAAACTGAAAGCAAATATTTTAACATGTTCAATCAGCTGATGCCCTGTTAAATTCCTTCCCTTTTATTCTGGCCCATGACAATGAGTCTCCCTTTAAAAAAAAGAAGAAAAAAAAGAGTCTCTGTTTCTGGGGCTCAGGTCAATCTAACAGCATAACTTTATAGCACATGCAAACTTTTGATTTTAAAAAATGTTATTTGACATTGTGTTTCTTTGTTCATATTGCCATTTGTTTTCTTTGTTATGAGTGCCTGAGCTAAAGCTAAGAAGCAACCCCTTCCAAGTGTATCATCTACAGAGCCTCCTCTCATTAAATGGACCGGTAAACAGATTTTTGGGCTGTAAGCCACTTGCTACTGTATTTCTTTTCATTGCTTGACAGGAACTGAAAGTGCATGTTGTCTTCAATGTTATGAAATTGTTTGTAAGGGAGAAGTCTTTCATCCCACGATTGACCCAATGATTTAAATAATTGTAAAGAAAACATTTGCTGTCTAGTGCTTTCAAAGAATTAATTGTAAATGAAAATGGAAAATAGACATTTATTCTCCCATGATATTTTCTAGCACTGTTAAATAATGGGATCTTATCTGTTAGAATTTTTAGTGGTTTAACCAATATTATCCAATTCCTGTTTGTGATTCTATTTGATGCCTTATAAAACTGCTCTTTGAAAGGTCTGCAGCTGTTTTCAACTGGTCAGTCAAGACACACAGGTGTGTCCCAAGACTTTGCTGTAAAGCAGGGGTTCTCAAAGTGGGGGTTACACCCCCCCCCCCCCCCCCCGGGGGGAGTGGGGGTTTCAAAAGGGGGGGTTACCCCCCCCCCCCCCCCCCCCGGGGGAAGTGGTGAGATGCCCAGGGGAAGTGGTTATATGCTCCAGGTGGGCAGTAAAATGCTCAGTGGATTTAAGGAGGGTGGCCGTGGATTATATCGGAAAACCTTTTATGAAAATTTAAAATTTATTAAAGATTTGAAACCATGATTAACATTTTTTTTATCATTATCAGACTTGTCAAAGTATCAAGAATAGACATCAGTTAAATGGTTACGAGCTATCAAAAACAAGATATATTTACTTTGTATTGTGAGAGCATTATACTGTACAAAAGTAGTGAAGATACCTTATAGAGGAACCGCTGACATTTTTTCTACACATTTACTGGGCGCTGAAATAAGACTTTAAATCATTCGCTTATTCATTCTATATAAATGTTATCGATTGTTATCAATGTAAGTTTTTCAAACAAGAACTTATTTATTTTAAATTTACAGAAGGCAATGTCTTGTCAGAGATGGTCACCAATTTGCTAACAGTTGGAATCTAACTAGTATTATGTCATTTTATGTCTTTATTTCAAGAATGTTAGTTAGCCTTGGTTCAGAAGTAAAATGTCTTTTTTCTAAAGTAGAGTGGTGCAGCTGTGCATCAGTTTGACTACTTACTTATAAATGAAAGAAAACGTCACCGTCAAGGTCGGGTTATCACCATGGTTTTAATATTATTTTTATTTAAGTTCCTAATATCTTTAATTTTTATTGACTTATTCATCCCCAATTTCTGAGGGATAAAAACTGAATGTTATTGACTTTCACAAAGCGAGTGTGTAAGTGGATTTTAGAAACTATTTGAAACTTGAATCTTTTTTAAAAAGACTAATGCATCTCTCAGCGCTGACTGCTGGTGGCTCTAAAGTCATCAGACACGACCTAGTTACTACTTGAAATATTTTCAGATTTTAGTGAAATCAGTTTACCATTGCTGGAGCTGTGTCAATCTTATTAGAACCAACTGAATAAGCTCTACTTCCTTATCTAAATCAACTCTGCTCATTGGCGATATCCAAGCCCATCTGAGTGAAAGGGGGTGGGGTTTAACAAGATGATAAAATAAGAAGCATCATTAGGTTTGGTGTTACCCAGTGATCAATCTTCCTCCTCCTTTTCAGACTTCCCCATGGACCTCACTGAGTCTGCCCTTTTCTGTTTTGAGAACCACTGCTGTAAAGTAATAAATGATTTCAAAAGGTTTTGTTGATGTTTTCATGTTTATCCACCATGTAAGATTGAAACTGTAAATAGCCATCTTGCTCCTCAATGAAACACTCAATATTAAACAAAGTATTCGTTTTGTCACAGAATTTTTGTTGCAGTTTTTTTTAGTGTTGAAGATAAAAACTGTTGCTCTAAGGTATCTGTTAGCTAAATATTATGTTAAAAATCTAATTGTTTTTTCGAAGAATCAGCTCAGTCTGAATGAGCAGCATTGAATCAAAGAGGAATTAGAATTACATTTTATTGTATGTCAACAGGTCATGGAAGTTTCACGAGAAATCTAATTATTTAAGTTTTCCTAGCACCCTATGACAAATCTAGAAAACAGACATAGCTTGCTTAAATGTGAGCATTCAGCTTTGGGGAGCAAAGCCGATACAAAGCAAAGACATTATGAAGACCTAGTTAAGAAGAATGCACTAACTGCTATCAGGTGCTCAGAACATTTTACATACAAATGAATAAGAAAGTAAAACAACTAGAGTGGGGCAAATCCCAGAAATGATGTCATAAATTTCTTTAATGACCCCCCCCCCCCCGCCTCATTTTTCCCCCTTCCCTTTCTCAAAAAAAAATGATTATGCCTTAATTTGCATTTCCCTGAGTCTATAATAAATATTCTCTATGTGAGCATTATCCAAATGGTCTTCTGGGGAATGATGCCGGTTCGCAAGCCTTTCGTTGCCGGTCGGCCCAACATGAATATCTATGGTCAAATAAAATAAAATATAATAAATAAATCTGCCACCGATCCCTGTTGCATTTTTTAAACTTGTCCACTGGTCCACCAAACTAAAAGGTTGGGAAACCCTGCTCTATGTTATAATTTTAATTGCACTTAAATATATTTTCAAGTAAATGTTAAAATTAATTGGGTGTGATCTGACCCATAAACCTTTATTAATAAACTAGGCTGTAGTTTTGTGTTAAATAATCATTATTTCTCTTGATATATCTTAAAAAGTTACTTTTGCGCAATCACAAAACATCTCAAAGAATGTTGCAACCTGTTATTGGTGTTCTGTTTTATCTCACCCTGGGGAATGATGAACTGATGTGTTACAATGTTTCACATAAAACCTAATTGGAAATAACCAATCCCCCATATCTAAGTACAAACTGTACTAAACTTGAGGCCTTAAACAAGTACATGTCTTATAAGACAGTGCTTCTCAACTTATGGGATACTGCAGGCCCTGGCGGCCAGTGGATCATTTAATCTAGATTGAATTCACTTTCACTTTTTGTTTTTTATCTAACAATTCTTTTGACAATATTTTTGATTGATTAATGATTGTCTCTATTGATTGATAGATTTCTATCATAAATATTTTTGATTGATTGTCTTTGTCTCTATTGATTGATAGATTTCTATAATAAATATTTTTGATTGATTGTCTTTGTCTCTATTGATTGATAGATTTCTATAATAAATATTTTTGATTGATTGTCTTTGTCTCTATTGATTGATAGATTTCTATCATAAATATTTTTGATTGATTGTCTTTGTCTCTATTGATTGATAGATTTCTATGATAAATATTTTTGATTGATTGTCTTTGTCTCTATTGATTGATAGATTTCTATAATAAATATTTTTGATTGATTGTCTTTGTCTCTATTGATTGATAAATTTCTATCATAAATATTTTTGATTGATTAATGATTGTCTCTATTGATTGATAGATTTCTATAATAAATATTTTTGATTGATTGTCTTTGTCTCTATTGATTGATAGATTTCTATCATAAATATTTTTGATTGATTAATGATTGTCTCTATTGATTGATAGATTTCTATAATAAATATTTTTGATTGATTAATGATTGTCTCTATTGATTGATAGATTTCTATCATAAATATTTTTCCAATACGATGTATAATTTTTATATTTGACAAAATGTCTAGTTCTTCCTGTAACATCAAAATAACGACTTTATTCCTGGGTTTGTTTTCTTTAAAAATGTCCTTCTTCTTCTTTAAGATGTGCACCAAGTTCATTAGGTTTTGTGGTGCTCTGTATGTGAATGTCTGGTCGTTTCTTTGGTGGACGTTTTTATCTCATTTAATTCATTAAGTGTGTGGGAGTCAGTGTTGGGGAGTCCAAGATTGGAAGTAGTCATAGGGAGTCCATGATTGGGTGTCAGTGTTGGGGAGTCCAAGATTGGAAGTAGTGATAGGGAGTCCATGATTGAGTGTCAGTGTTGGGGAGTCCAAGATTGGAAGCAGTGATAGGGAGTCCATGATTGGGAGTCAGTGTTGGAGAGTCCAAGATTGGAAGTAGTCATAGGGAGTCCATGATTGGGTGTCAGTGTTGGGGAGTCCAAGATTGGAAGCAGTGATAGGGAGTCCATGATTGGGAGTCAGTGTTGGAGAGTCCAAGATTGGACGTAGTGATAGGGAGTCCATGATTGGGAGTCAGTGTTGGGGAGTCTAAGATGGGGATTCCATGATTGGGAGTCAGAGTTTAACCATTTTGGCTGGAGTTGAAATGTCCAAATTAATTGCTGCATCAACGGCATAAAAAATGCCTTTAAAATTTTGAAATTTGTGCAGTCATTCTTTAGCCATCATCTGTAGCAGTACCAGCAAGCTACCATCTTGTCCTGATGTTTAACATCTCCTAGCCATCATCTGTAGCTGTACCAGCAAGCTACCATCTTGTCCTGGTGTTTAACATCTCCTAGTAAAAAATATACATTGTTCCATTTCTCTGTGCGCCTGTTGTGATGACTAAGCTATAGATTATTATTGTTTTGTTTAACTTAACTTGAGTCCATAATAAATATTTAAAAAAGAGGATTCATTTTAAAATATGATTTAATTAAGGACTAATGTACTTAATTGTTTTATGTCTCAAATAATGGTGTCTTTAATAACTCGTGTGATAGTCAGTTTAAAGTGTCTTTAATTACATGTTTGGTAGTCAGTTTCATTGTCTTTTAATGTCTGTCAATCAAATATTGGGTTTTCTTTTAATCACTGTGGCAATGATACACATAATTTGTTTTGATTTGTTAATAAAAACTTTGTTGTACAATTTACTTTTCAAGAATTAAAAAGCTTATACATTTTTTTAATTAGTGAGTCTCCATTTACATGAATTTATTTTCATATGAATGTCTATTTATGACTGTCTGTTCAAAGAAGTTTCTGTTTTGAAAAAAAAAAAATGAACATTCTTTTCCATGAGTGTTAGGGCTTCTAGCTAGAGTTATGGTTCTTTACTTTTAAACTACAATTTGTGATACCCAAGGTTTCACCTTGACTTTAGCATGTGGAGTGATTTTTTACCAATGGCATGGGAAGTGAAGATTCACTTACTGTAACTGTATGTGAAATGAAGTTTAACTCTCAAATGTCAAGAGAATTTACACCTATTACATTTGAAGTGAAGTTGCCCCTACTGCGTGTGAAGTTTCACCTATTACATGTGAAGTGAAGTTTCACCTTTTACATGTGAAGTGAAGTTTCATCTATTACATGTGAAGTGAAGTTTCACCTATTACATGTGAAGTGAAGTTTCACCTATTACATGTGAAGTGAGTTACCTCTGTTACCAGTCAACACTTGACAGTGTTCCCAGCATCCCGGTTTGTAACGGAATTATAATAAGGTCTACTTAAAACACCTAGCGTTATTTCATTAACATAACAGTTAAGTCTTTTCTCTGAGAATAAATTGATCTTCGATCTTACAGTTAATGGCAGTTCAGCGGTAAGAAACTAAAAACACCAGTTTAAAACTTTCCTGAAGATAACCATTTTTTTCAATAAGTCATCAACTTGTTTCGGCGCTGATGTGGATTCTGGACGCTAGACTTTGACTCTATGGTAGGAAATAACCCCTGGAGTCCCTTCTAGTATTTGTTTTGGACGCTAGACTTTGACGCTATGGTAGGAAATAACCCCTGGAGCCCCTTCTTGTATGTGTTTGGGTGTTGCTCTTACAAGCTCCTTGAACAAACAGCTTAATTTTTTGGTACAATATTTTTTTAAATTTTAGTATTAATTTTTGTGCGTGTTGGGGGGGGGGGGAGGAGGGGTTGTAAGGATTTTTCTGTATTTTTTAAAATAAATAATCTATAGCATCATATAATTGGCTATTCCCGCAAATGCTAGATATCCTATAAATGTCTAGTTGTAGATTTATCCTTACCTAGTATGAGTATGTCTCCGTTAAAACTGATCGCAACTTTAAAAAGAATCACTTTTCTCTCCCTTTGAATGCCTGAGACCAATTCTCTAACTACAAATAATAACTACGATTACCTGAATGCCGAACACAGATTTATCCTGAGTGGCATTAAAGTTAAATTTATTATTTTTTTTGAAATATTATTGAATGTAGACTAGCTGGATGCTAAACATTGTAGCTGGATGCTAAACATTGTAGGGCTATACATTAAGCAGGGCCGTCGCAAAGGCCCTGCAACCCCAGAGGCTGCAGGTGCGACCCCTGAGGCTGCAGGTGCGACCCCTGAGGCTGCAGGTGCGACCCCCGAGGCTGCAGGTGCGACTCCCGAGGCTGCAGGTGCGACCCCCGAGGCTGCAGGTGTGACCCCTGAGGCTGCAGGTGTGACCCATGAGGCTGCAGGTGCGACACGACCCCTGAGGTTGCAGGTGCGACCCCCGAGGCTGCAGGTGCGACTCCCGAGGCTGCAGGTGCGACCCCCGAGGCTGCAGGTGTGACCCCTGAGGCTGCAGGTGTGACCCATGAGGCTGCAGGTGCGACCACTGACGCTGCGGGGCGAAAATTTAAAAAAATACGTTGAACGCAGGAGCCGCCAAAAGTCACGGCTTCGACTCCGTATTTAAGTATCCGCTAGTTTATATTTCCTATTAGTTTTGGGAAATACAGCGGTCTCTTGTCCGAACAGATTCAACATTAGTTGTTTGATGTTTGTTTCGTTTTTCATAGTATGAATGTTAAGGTTTTGTATTTCATGAAACATTTAACATATGAGTCGATTTGAGGTGGAAACAAATGCTTAGCATTATTATTTTGTACGCCGTTTGTCTGGCTTTAACCACTATGACTTAAAAATATTATTTTAACCACTGTCTATTATTGCCGCCAGTGATGCTTGATTTATGTGTAGTTATATACAAAATAAGTTTCTAAATACCGGTAGTCTTTGGTTTTAAAACTTCGGCATAGCTTTAGTTTAATTTTAAACCAGGGTTTCCTTATCTTTCCTACATTCTGCGCCACTACCAATGGTTTGCCAAGTCTGCACCTCCTACAATCTTTCCTACATTCTGCGCCACTACCAATGGTTTGCCATCTTTGCACCTTCTACAATCTTTCCTACATTCTGCGCCACTACCAATGGTTTGCCAAGTCTGCACCTCCTACAATCTTTCCAACATTCTGCGCCACTACCAATGGTTTGCCAAGTCTGCACCTCCTACAATCTTTCCTACAGTCTGCACCACTACCAATGTTTTGCCAAGTCTGCACCTCCTACAATCTTTCCTACATTCTGCGCCACTACCAATGGTTTGCCAAGTCTGCACCTCCTACAATCTTTCCTACATTCTGCGCCACTACCAATGGGTTGCCAAGTCTGCACCTCCTACAATCTTTCCTACAGTCTGCACCACTACCAATGGTTTGCCAAGTCTGCACCTCCTACAATCTTTCCTACAGTCTGCACCACTACCAATGGGTTGCCAAGTCTGCACCTCCTACAATCTTTCCTACAGTCTGCACCACTACCAATGGTTTGCACCTCGCAGTTACTGGTAATAATAATAATAATAAAGTTCATTTCAAAAACACGCTTCATCCCCAAAGGCTCGAAGCGCGGTACAAAGTCAACAAAATACAAATCTATAATTTACCACATTTAAAACAAACGCAACACTACAAAAACTAATTACTAGCATACAATTGCAAAGTCTTTCTAGTCATTTCAACCCCAAGCAACACAGCCATTATGCATTAACTGGAAAATAAGGTTGACAATCATCACTTTCGCATTTGCTGGTCCAACAATTTGGAACGCCCTTCCTGTCGATCTCAGAAACAACCAGACACTGGAGTCCTTTAAAACCAATTTAAAGACACACCTATTTCGCAAACACCTTCTGGTATACTCGATACTAGTAACACTACAGATAGAATCTATATGGAGAACAAATTAATAACAAGATTTGGTTCGTTTTCTCCATATGGGATGAACCAAATCCACAATTTTACCTAGCTGCTATGTCTTTTTCTTGTTTGGTTTTTCCATTTATGTTCAAATCACTTCCTTTCTACTTCTCTTTAATTTGTTTTTGTCTGGTTTTAGCGCCCTCTCCTGTTTTTTTCTTTTTTATGTAGGATATGTATATTTATGTTATGTCAATTTAATTTATACTTACTTAAATGTGTTTTGTTTGTTTGTACTGATGAAGGCATGTGCCGAAACGTTTACTTGTGTATAATTATTATTAAAGCGTAACTTATATTGTTATATTGACACAATTTGTTTGTGTCTTATTAATCTATTTTAAAGCTTTATTGCAGTCCAACACTGTTAGTTTAGTCCAATTAGTTTATATGCTGAATGCAAATGGAAAAAACAACATAACCCCTTACTTATAATACTTAGACTACCTTTTCTAAATATTTCAAAACTCGCCAAACAGATTTTCTTGTCATAACTAGTGAATCCCTTTGATCTCTTTCAGTTGTTTAAATGAAGAAATAGTCCAAATTTAATGTATTCCACCAGAAAAGCAACAAATTACAAACTGACATATCTAGTGAGTTTATTCAAGCTTACATATAAAAGTATAAATATAATAATAATAATGTTACAGCTTTGTGTCAGGCCTGGATGCCAAGTACCCCGCCAACTGCGGCAAGCCCATCACCATCTCTCTGTGCCGAGAAACGTTTGGAAAATTGTCCAATACTGAAGGATATTCTTTTATGCAAGTATCCAGTACATCAGCCACTGTCAGATCTGCTATACTCAACTGTAAATGTACAAACATATTAACTGAACCATTAATACATCAGCCACTGTCAGATCTGCTTTTACTCAACTGTAAATATACAAACATATTACTGAACCATTAATACATCAGCTACTGTCAGATCTGCTATACTCAACTGTAAATGTACAAACATATTACTGAACCATTAATACATCAGCTACTGTCAGATCTGCTATACTCAACTGTAAATGTACAAACATATTAACTGAACCATTAATACATCAGCTACTGTCAGATCTGCTATACTCAACTGTAAATATACAAACATATTACTGAACCATTAATACATCAGCTACTGTCAGATCTGCTATACTCAACTGTAAATGTACAAACATATTAACTGAACCATTAATACATCAGCTACTGTCAGATCTGCTATACTCAACTGTAAATATACAAACATATTACTGAACCATTAATACATCAGCTACTGTCAGATCTGCTATACTCAACTGTAAATGTACAAACATATTAACTGAACCATTAATACATCAGCTACTGTCAGATCTGCTATACTCAACTGTAAATATACAAACATATTACTGAACCATTAATACATCAGCTACTGTCAGATCTGCTATACTCAACTGTAAATGTACAAACATATTAACTGAACCATTAATACATCAGCTACTGTCAGATCTGCTATACTCAACTGTAAATATACAAACATATTACTGAACCATTAATACATCAGCTACTGTCAGATCTGCTATACTCAACTGTAAATATACAAACATATTACTGAACCATTAATACATCAGCTACTGTCAGATCTGCTATACTCAACTGTAAATGTACAAACATATTACTGAACCATTAATACATCAGCTACTGTCAGATCTGCTATACTCAACTGTAAATGTACAAACATAATAATAATAATAACTGAACCAATACATCAGCTACTATCAGATCTGCTATCATTTTATGACTCAGCAGTTTTAAAAATGAACCATTTTAAACTAAAGAACAGACTATACAAAGTTCAATTATTATGTTTATATATTTTATACAATATATTATGAATAGAACGATATTTACTTATGTAATATAGTTTTTATTTCTGTTTATGTGATTTTGTATTTGAAAAAATAAATTTAATAGTATAATTAAATTGAATATTGTTAATATCAGTAGCATTGGTATCGTAATTTTATTTACACTGCTTTTAGTCCTTGTTTCATATTGTTCATTTAACGAGTGAAGTTTTAGATCAGATTTTAAAAATCCCTCTATGATTACCTATAACTTTTACAAATGCATCAACCTACATGTTCACCAGACAGATAACTGTACTTCACGCCTATTCTCACTCTAAGATAACCAATAACTTTTACCAGCACACCAACTTACATCTTCACCAGCCAGATAACCAGAGCTGCTGTTGGTAAGTCTCTTCTCTATCTTGCCTAAAAAATTTGGGATCGTCTCAGCTGAAAATTTTCCTTCGAGTTCTTCCTGGAAATCAAAAGCATCTAATCAAGACATGCAAACAAATATATTCCAATGGACACCTTAGGCCACTCGGCTCATATTTTGTAAATGTCCATACCAGCGGGTTTTAAACATGATGTCTTGTTGCAATGCGATTCATCTGGCTTCAAAATTCTTATAATAGAGTTTATGTGGAACACTTGGGAACAGATCGTTCATTAGGAAAATAAAGTGCATTGGAACACTTGGGGAACATTGTGTGCATTGGGAACACAGAGTGCATTGGGAACACAGAGTGCATTGGGAACACAGAGTGCATTGCGAACACAGTGCATTGGGAACACAGCGTGCATTGGGAACACAGTGTGCATTGGGAACACAGAGTGCATTGGGGACACAGAGTGCATTGGGAACACAGAGTGCATTGGGAACACAGAGTGCATTGCGAACACAGAGTGCATTGGGAACACAGCGTGCATTGGGAACACTTGGGAAACACAGCGTGTGTTTGGAACATTAGCGTGTGTTTGGAACATTAGCGTGTGTTTGGAACATTAGCGTGTGTTGGGAACATTAGCGTTTGTTGGGAACATTAGCGTGTGTTGGGGACATTAGCGTGTGTTGGGGACATTAGCGTGTGTTGGGGACATTAGCGTGTGTTGGGAACATTAGCGTGTGTTGGGAACATTAGCGTGTGTTGGGGATATAGGGTTATTGAAGAGCCAGAGCTTGTTGTGGAGTGAACGGAATTCTGAATAATAAATATTTAAAAAAAAACAAGGTTTTAAAATAATGTGACTTTTAATTCGCAATTTATGTCGTCAAGCGATGTTGAATGTCGTCAAGCGATGTTGAATGTCGTCAAGCGATGTTGAATGTCGTCTGGCGTCTGGCGATGTTGAATGTCGTCAGGCGATGTTGAATGTCGTCAAGCGATGTTGAATGTCGTCAAGCAATGTTGAATGGCGTCTGGCGTCTGGCGATGTTGAATGTCGTCTGGCGTCTGGCGATGTTGAATGTCGTCAAGCGATGTTGAATGTCGTCAAGCAATGTTGAATGTCGTCTAGTGATGCACATTTTTAAGGTATTACTTTTGAAATCTCTAACACATGACATCGAGCTGAAAAAACCCCCCAATAAATCTGTCATCTGTTATTGAAGTTGAGCCAATGTTCTGACCTTCTGGAGCTGTGTCAGGATTTTATCTGTTTTAAACCGGACGTATTCATCCCTTAAGTCATCCACGTAGTTCATGATGATGTCAGCAGTCAACTGGCCCAACTCTGTCTTGCCCATCAAATCTGAGGGGGGGGGGGGCAGTAGCACAAAACGATGGAACCTTGAACCCATTTGCCATCAGGTGCAAATCATTTTAAGTTGTAAACACAACCTTCAGAACAAATATGAAATGAATTAATTTTTAAAAAAAAATAATTAAAATGGGTCTTAAAAGAGACGCCCACATTAAAAAGCTAGAAACCAGAGAACGAACTGGTCTTAGCGTAGATCTAAACTAAACTTGCGCATTTAAAGTTATTGCCTGTGATAGAGAGCATTGGTTGCTATTTTTTTAAAATGAGACGTTCGTCCCGGCACTAGAACGATGGGCAGTGGTCAGTGGGTATAGACTAGTACCCAGATGAACCGGCGATGTGCCAAATATTGGTTTTAGTTAACATAATGTGTTTTCTGACTTGGCTGTTTTTCAAGTATCAAACTTCAGGTCTTTATCATACCGCGAACCCATAGATAAAAGCAGTTGGATGTGATGACCCAATCCGTGTAACGGTCCGTCAACTTAAAAAAAGAACCCCAAGAACCGAAAATAAACGAAGCAATGACATTTAACATCCTATATTAGGGCGATTGACTTGTAACAAAGTTATCGTTTTTGTGCGTATCTATTTACAGACTAAAAACGTACAACTAAGAGATCCTACGTGAACTGCGGGAATAGTTTGGGGGTTATGGATAATTTGAATTGCTGGATTAATTTTTATCCATTACCGGTATAAAGAAACGTTGAATGAATTCTGAGAATGAAAACTTGGTCACTGAGTACAAAACGGCATCCATATGTTATAAAAATACCAGGGTATTTGATATGAAACTCACTCACTGTACTTTCTGGCGATGTAGCGGGCCAACGGCAGGCTCTCACCGTAAGCCACCCCGTCAATCTCCATGAAAGGGACGTAACCCTCAGGGGTTTCTGTAAGAAATTGTGGTGGGTTAGCAATCCTAAATGAACAAAGTTAAAACTATTGACACTAGTTTATACATACTTCAGTGGTCGTTTGCATAAATCATCAAAGGTTCTCAAGCTTATAGGTCTCATGAGTTGGAGGCATGTTTAATCATTTGAAATAAAGAGTTTAAACTATTGAATGTTTTTGGCAAAGTCTTGACCAACTGGAGTACTGTAAAATAATGGGTTTGGGGGTGGGGGGGGGGGCTTGATTGACTGGAGTACTGTAAAATATGTGGGGGGAAAGTCTTGACAAATTGGATTACTGTAAAATATGTGGGGTGAAAGGTGAAGGCCATGTCTTGCTATTGGCAGGAAGGGGAAACTGAAACGAAATGTTTTATTCTTAGGACATGATTTTTGTCAATGTAAATTTTGCACCAAATCACATTTATTGTTATCAGCATTTAAAATATATGAGTGCCAATAGAGTTTTATTTTTAACTAACCGGTTATCGCCTTTTTAGAATGCATTCCCAACTTTTCCACACATAAGGTTCAGATAGGCATATTTTAAACGATCCACAGCAGCAGCAGTTCATGTCTATTTTTAGAAAAGTCAAAGCAACTCTCATTTGGATACAGTTTGATACCAGCACTTGACCTATATTTATCACCCGTGACCAATCTGCACTTACGAAACTTTTTTTCATTTTTGGCAACGTTCAGTAGGGCTAAAGTTGACCTGTTTGATACATTTACTGTCTTTTTAAATAGTTTTTAAATCGTTTATACTAAATTCGCTTTTGACTGGCAATAATCTTCGGACGGCTAATTGGCCCACTTCCCGTCAAGCTATCGAGCTGAATTTGGCACACAGAAGCACATTCTGTCAAATTTTCAGCCCCATACCTCGAAAATCCGTTTTTACTATTTTTCACGGGGAAGATCAAATAAATTCACAGTAAGTGCGCTAAATGAGATTCTTTTAACAAAAATATCGCAAGTGCGCTTGATGCGTCAAATTTTCTGACGTTTTTTCAGAAATAGTTGGTGAAATTAATCTGTGGTGTAAACGCTGCTGGGTCATTAGACTATTAAAGTTCAGGGGCGTGAAACAAATGTGCGTTGTTGAGCCTGGGGGGGGGGGGGAGGGGGCACTAATTGGGTTATTTATAAAGGGATTTACTTGAATGCATGTATTTTCACCGCCCCCCCCCCCAAATAGTTGGTGAAATTAATCTGTGGTGTAAACGCTGCTGGGTCATTAGACTATTAAAGTTCAGGGGCGTGAAACAAATGTGCGTTGTTGAGCCTGGGGGGGGGGGGGGGCGAGCACTAATTGGGATTTTTATAAAGTGGGTTACTTGAATGCATGTATTTTCAACCCCCCCCCCCCCCTTCCAATCCCTCGATATTACATTACATTTTCTAAAGGACTTATACGAAAACATCAACAAATGGTTTTAAAAACGATAACTTGAAATATGCTATTAATAGCTCCACACAATAATATTTCCAAAATTTACTTGGTTTCAACTCGGGCCAATCAGCGAACGCTACTCTTTCATCAATGAACTCCACTTGTGCCGTGTGCAAAAGTAGACGAATTAACTCTCCTCTGCCACGGAAATTGAAGTAAAACAGTTTGAAGACTGGTTCAGCCATTCTTCTGTCTGGAACAAAAACAAAAACTCACTTATTTATGACGAACTTCGGGAACATAATCGTGCAGTTTTGTTTAAAAAGTAATGCTTCAATACTTCTTTCAATACTTCTTTCAATACTTCAATACTTCTTTCAATACTTCAATACTTCATGCTTTCCTCCTGAACCGATTCGTAGAATATAAATTATACATTTCAAAGTCTGGGGACGCAATCCTTATAATTTTGCCGACATTAATTTTGCATGCAATGACTACTGTAATTTCACCAATTGGCACTCAAAATACACATGTAATAACACAATCAGTTCCAATCTATTGTATGTGTAAAATATTTGTTTAAACATTACATACTCATATTTGACCGTGTTTCAGCGACATGCTAGAGACGGCAATACCGAAGTGAAAAAAACAACAAAAACAAAAAAAAAGGCGGGGGTGGGCGGTTTTGATGCATGGCGGGGGGGGGGGGGCAAAAACCATTTGATGTTGACTTGACATTACAAGAGCATTTCATTGAACTGCCAATTGATTTAACAGATCAAGCTTAAGTTGAAACCAGCGAACAGAATTTCTGGACATCAAATGAAATTACGTATACGTTTCTACTTCTTTCGGAAAAAGGCGAAACTATTTTTGCCGGCGTTCCTACTTCGAATTAAGTGAGATTTAGATTTAGGCCAGTTATCCATTAACAATTTTTTAAAAAAAAGGGGGGGGGGGTAACCATCGTGACATTGTAGACAGAGTTCATCTTTGACTGTGACTAAAGCACTACGACCAGACAGTGACGAGCGGCGTATTCATCAGTCACAACGATCTACAACCAGACAGTGACGAGCGGCGTATTCATCAGTCACAACGATCTACAACCAGACAGTGACGAGCGGCGTATTCATCAGTCACAACGATCTATCGAAATGAGTTTAGCTACTTTTTGGGCAGGGGCTCTTAACCAGTGGTGTCCGTGCCCCCTGGGGTTGCAGGGGTCAGTTTCAGGAGATGCAGGAAGACCCAGAAAAATCAGTTTTATTTGCATTTGTTTTATCGTGGGAATGCGGAAGTAAGTTTTGAAATCAAGATCTAAGTGGGGCGCGGCAAAGACGTTTAAGAAAGCCTCATTTAGGGACTACATATAAGAAGATTTTGCCATATTATTTATACAGTTTTTAACAGTTAGCATATTGCATATTTGTGATATATATATATATATATATATATATATATATATATATATATATATATATATATATATATNTAACTGAGGCAATTTTATAACTGAGGCAATTTTATAACTGAGGCAATTTTATAACTGAGGCAATTTTATAACTGAGGCAATTTTATAACTGAGGCAATTTTATAACTGAGGCAATTTTATAACTGAGGCAATTTTATAACTGAGGCAATTTTATAACTGAGGCAATTTTATAACTGAGGCAATTTTATAACTGAGGCAATTTTATAACTGAGGCAATTTTATAACTGAGGCAATTTTATAACTGAGGCAATTTTATAACTGAGGCAATTTTATAACTGAGGCAATTTTATAACTGAGGCAATTTTATAACTGAGGCAATTTTATAACTGAGGCAATTTTATAACTGAGGCAATTTTATAACTGAGGCAATTTTATAACTGAGGCAATTTTATAACTGAGGCAATTTTATAACTGAGGCAATTTTATAACTGAGGCAATTTTATAACTGAGGCAATTTTATAACTGAGGCAATTTTATAACTGAGGCAATTTTATAACTGAGGCAATTTTATAACTGAGGCAATTTTATAACTGAGGCAATTTTATAACTGAGGCAATTTTATAACTGAGGCAATTTTATAACTGAGGCAATTTTATAACTGAGGCAATTTTATAACTGAGGCAATTTTATAACTGAGGCAATTTTATAACTGAGGCAATTTTATAACTGAGGCAATTTTATAACTGAGGCAATTTTATAACTGAGGCAATTTTATAACTGAGGCAATTTTATAACTGAGGCAATTTTATAACTGAGGCAATTTTATAACTGAGGCAATTTTATAACTGAGGCAATTTTATAACTGAGGCAATTTTATAACTGAGGCAATTTTATAACTGAGGCAATTTTATAACTGAGGCAATTTTATAACTGAGGCAATTTTGACCTTAAATTAATGTTTTTAAAATTTATTGAATAAAGATTTTTTTCAAAATTTGAAAATTTTAGATTATTAGAATAAAAAATAAAGTTTGTGAGTCACACCCCCCCCCCCTCCTGTCACAAAGTGTCACAAATTCGCCCCGCCCCCCAAACCAAGCGTGCCGTAAAGTGCAATGTTATAGATGGCTACGAGTTAAAACAACAAATTGATTGAGAGGCGCCACCAGCACTAATTACATTCTAATATAAAACTCAAACCTCAGGTTCCTTGGTACACCAGATATAAGCACGTGCATGGGGGCGCGTGCTGGTACAGCATCGACCACGTGATCAAGTTGAGTGCAACGCAAGGCAGGAAAGTTAAGTCTACACACTTAAACAATTCATCTACCGTAGCCTATGAGAAATAATTCAGAGTAGTATACTAAAAAATGAATCTTCACCCGTGACGTCTATATGAGGGACTTAGTTCAAGTCGTGCGTTTAATTTTGTGCCGTCTTTTGGTCACGTCTTAGCGTCAACGTACCGTGGTGCACTATTTATTTATACGACCTCTTTCTAACGTGCACTATTAATGGAATTAAGTCTTCCCCGTCTTTACTTAAGACACCCCTGGTGTATGGCCATGTGTGTAATGGATAGCATTTATATCCATGTGTGTAATGGATAGGATATATATCCATGTGTGGAATGGGTAGGATTTATATCCATGTGTGTAATTGATATGATTTACAACCATGTGTAATGGATATGTTTTTATATCCATGTGTGTAATGTATACGATTTAGTTTGAGAAAGTCATGAAACGACAAGTTAATCGTTATCAGGTATCAAGAGCCACGAGCTACGGGCCACGAGCTACGGGCAACGAGCCACAAGCCTATTTAATTGGGATAACAAATTGATCTAAACATCATAACGTGACATTGAAACACGTACTTCAGCGGTTCTTGCATTGGGGGCATTGGACCAACTGAAACACGTACTTCAGCGGTTCTTGCATTGGGTTCATTGGACCAACTGAAACACGTACTTCAGCGGTTCTTGCATTGGGTTCATAGGACCAACTAAAACACGTATTTCAGCGGTTCTTGCATTGGGTTCATTGGACCAACTGAAACACGTACTTCAGCGGTTCTTGCATTGGGTTCATTGGACCAACTGAAACACGTAATTTAACGGTTCTTGCATTGGGTTTTATTGAACGAAATGAGGTCCACTAGGTTTGTGTATGTACGACTTTGAACTAGAATTGTTTTGAAAAAAAAAGAAAAGAAAAGTAAAACATGTTTAGAAAACTGAAATCCAATTTAAAATTGTTTTGGTTGCTTCCATGCTTCCATGCTTCCATGCTTCCATGCTTCCATGCTTCCATGCTTCCATGCTTCCATAGCCGTCACGTGACCTTTTGAGGCATCCTCTTACTATTTGCCTCTTGCATTCAAAGTTGATGTATCTATATAGACAATGCGGTTTATATTATCTATATCTATGGATGTATCTCTATAGATAGACAATGTGGTTTATAATATCTATATCTATGGATATATCTATATAGATAGACAATGTGGTTTATATTATCTATATCTATGGATATATCTATATAGATAGACAATGTGGTTTATATTATCTACATCTATGAAGGTATCTATATAGATAGACAATGTGGTTTATATTATCTATATCTATGGATGTATCTCTATAGATAGACATTATGGTTTATATTATCTACATCTATGAAGGTATCTATATAGATAGACAATGTGGTTTATATTATCTATATCTATGGATGTATCTATATAGATAGACATTATTGTTTATATTATCTACATCTATGAAGGTATCTATATAGATAGACAATGTGGTTTATATTATCTACATCTATGAATGTATCTATATAGATAGGCAATATGGTTTATATTATCTACATCTATGAAGGTATCTCTATAGATAGACAGTATGGTTTATATTATCTACATCTATGAATGTATCTATATAGATAGACAATGCGGTTTATAATATCTATATCTATGGATGTATCTCTATAGATAGACATTATGGTTTATATTATCTACATCTATGAAGGTATCTATATAGATAGACAATGTGGTTTATATTATCTATATCTATGGATGTATCTCTATAGATAGACATTATGGTTTATATTATCTACATCTATGAAGGTATCTATATAGATAGACAATGTGGTTTATATTATCTATATCTATGGATGTATCTATATAGATAGACAATGCGGTTTATAATATCTATATCTATGGATGTATCTATATAGATAGACAATATGGTTTATATTATCTATATCTATGGATGTATCTATATAGATAGACAATGCGGTTTATATTATCTATATCTATGGATGTATCTCTATAGATAGACAATGCGGTTTATATTATCTATATCTATGGATGTATCTCTATAGATAGACAATGTGGTTTATATTATCTACATCTATGAATGTATCTATATAGATAGACAATGTGGTTTATATTATCTATATCTATGGATGTATCTATATAGATAGACAATGTGGTTTATATTATCTATATCTATGGATGTATCTCTATAGATAGACAATGTGGTTTATATTATCTATATCTATGGATATATCTATATAGATAGACAATGTGGTTTATATTATCTACATCTATGAATGTATCTATATAGATAGACAATGTGGTTTATATTATCTATATCTATGGATGTATCTATATAGATAGACAATGTGGTTTATATTATCTATATCTATGGATGTATCTATATAGATAGACAATGTGGTTTATATTATCTACATCTATGAATGTATCTCTATAGATAGACAATGTGGTTTATATTATCTATATCTATGGATGTATCTATATAGATAGACAATGTGGTTTATATTATCTATATCTATGGATGTATCTCTATAGATAGACAATGTGGTTTATATTATCTATATCTATGGATATATCTATATAGATAGACAATGTGGTTTATATTATCTATATCTATGGATGTATCTATATAGATAGACAATGTGGTTTATATTATCTACATCTATGAATGTATCTCTATAGATAGACAATGTGGTTTATATTATCTATATCTATGGATGTATCTATATAGATAGACAATATGGTTTATATTATCTATATCTATTGATGTATCTATATAGATAGACAATGTGGTTTATATTATCTATATCTATGGATGTATCTATATAGATAGACAATGTGGTTTATATTATCTATATCTATTGATGTATCTATATAGATAGACAATGTGGTTTATATTATCTATATCTATGGATGTATCTATATAGATAGACAATGTGGTTTATATTATCTATATCTATGGATGTATCTATATAGACGATGGGGTTTATATTATTCTACGCTAATAAATAAAGAGAGTTGTTTATCATTTGTTTGCCACTGGGTCTAGTTACATCAAGGAGAAAGGTCAAGGCCCCCTTTGCTTCACCAAATTTTTAGAGGATGAGCTCCGAGGCATGCAACTATTATGGTAAGAACTTCTGGTCCACCAAGAACTTCTGGTCCACCTAGAACTTCTGGTCCACCTAGAACTTCTGGTCCACCTAGAACTTCTGGTCCACCTAGAACTCCTGGTCCACCATATCATTTACATTACTAAGCGTCTAATATTCCCAATGACATGAGACGAAAGAGTTGGATAGGAGGAAATCAACGAGAAGTGATATCAATAATAATTATTATTATTAGGGATTTAATACCGTGGGAATTTGATGGCACTAAGTAAGAGAGATCGGTTGGATCGAATGGATTAATTCAGCTCAAGAATGACGTAATCAAGGAAGTTCGAGTCAGGCTGAACGGGGGGGGGGGGGCTTACAGCTGGAATATGAATTGAACGGGTTTCTCATTTCCCAGGATGAGGTAGAGAAAAAAGCCATCATTGAAAGCAGCATCACTCAGACGAATCTCACTCTTGGCCTCCTGGCTTATCATTTTCTTGATATTCCCCTCACTATAAGATCCTTTAAGGACCCCTTTAACGGAACAAAGTGACTCACTTAGGGGTCGCTTGCAAATTACGTCACGACAAAAAATGACCTATTCAGACCCCCTCTCCCTGTCACAAAGTGTCACAAATCCTTTACCCCCCCCCCCACCCCCACTTACTTAGTGTCACGTCACACCTAGAAAAATTCAAAACATACATAAAATGTTCACAACTAAACTAAGATTTTATTTTATTCTTGAACATTTCCCCATAATGGATTATGATGTAGTATTATTAGAAAACTGTGACGCAACCAACGAAGTCCTCCCCGAGCCCAATGTGAAATGGCCACAACAGTTTTAACGTCATTTTTCGATATGTTCAGAAGGTGTGCGCGACTGAGTTTCTCGGCACCTATAATACCAGAGACAATTTCAACCTCAAATTAATAATTTTAAAGTTAATTGAAAACGATTTTTCAAAATTAGAAAATTTGAGATTTTTAAATATTTTTTTTTTTTTTTGACGACCCCAATTTTTTTCCCCCCCCCCCCCCCCCCCCCCCTGTCACGAGTATCACAAATCCTCGACCCCCTGAGCGTGATGTAATTTGCGCACGACCCCTGACCCCCTTACCATAACATACTTTTAAAACGCTCAAGAGAAAAAAGATAAGAGCTTTGAGTATTCCTGTCCAAGTAAATGATGCCATTCAGTCAATGTTCACATACAACAGTTACATATATATGAAAACGCTTTAAATATTTAAAGGGCGGAAAATTGTAAGGAGGCCCCCGTTGTAGGGTGCCCAGGAGATGGGCCTAGGAGGGAGGCACAGGTGGGGTCTCGTGAGGACCACGATACTAGCCATTCCGATGCAATCCCCAATCTCAAAACAACGTTGTTCGAACTGCTAAAATGGGTGAAAATAACGGGGATTCCCGACGGCATCCCACAGCTGAAGCGCACCACCAAGGTGTCAGAACAAAGTTTACAAACTTAATGCCGCCCAACACTCACCCACGATTTCCTGAACGTGTTGGGAATTGCATTTCTAGCCCGAAAGACACGAAATGTAGAGAGAGAGGCAAATCCAGGTTGCATAATTCATGTTAACTATACACTTCTTGTGTTGTATACTTCAAATTACATTTCTCAAGTTGTATATTTCAAATGACAGTTCTCAAGTTGTATATTTGAAATGACATTTCTCAGGTTCTATATTTCAAATGACATTTCTCAAGTTGTATATTTCAAATGACATTTCTCAATGTGTATACTTCAAATGACATTTCTCAAGTTGTATACTTCAAATGACATTTCTCAGGTTCTATATTTCAAATGACATTTCTCAAGTTGTATATTTCAAATGACATTTCTCAAGTTGTATATTTCAAATGACATTTCTCAAGTTGTATATTTCAAATGACATTTCTCAAGTTGTATATTTCAAATGACATTTCTCAAGTTGTATATTTCAAATGACATTTCTCAAGTTGTATATTTCAAATGACATTTCTCAAGTTGTATATTTCAAATGACATTTCTCAAGTTGTATATTTCAAATGACATTTCTCAAGTTGTATATTTCAAATGACATTTCTCAAGTTGTATATTTCAAATGACATTTCTCAAGTTGTATATTTCAAATGACATTTCTCAAGTTGTATATTTCAAATGACATTTCTCAAGTTGTATATTTCAAATGACATTTCTCAAGTTGTATATTTCAAATGACATTTCTCAAGTTGTATATTTCAAATGACATTTCTCAAGTTGTATATTTCAAATGACATTTCTCAAGTTGTATATTTCAAATGACATTTCTCAAGTTGTATATTTCAAATGACATTTCTCAAGTTGTATATTTCAAATGACATTTCTCAAGTTGTATATTTCAAATGACATTTCTCAAGTTGTATATTTCAAATGACATTTCTCAAGTTGTATATTTCAAATGACATTTCTCAAGTTGTATATTTCAAATGACATTTCTCAAGTTGTATATTTCAAATGACATTTCTCAAGTTGTATATTTCAAATGACATTTCTCAAGTTGTATATTTCAAATGACATTTCTCAAGTTGTATATTTCAAATGACATTTCTCAAGTTGTATATTTCAAATGACATTTCTCAAGTTGTATACTTCAAATGACATTTCTCAGGTTCTATATTTCAAATGACATTTCTCAAGTTGTATATTTCAAATGACATTTCTCAAGTTGTATATTTCAAATGACATTTCTCAAGTTGTATATTTCAAATGACATTTCTCAATGTGTATACTTCAAATGACATTTCTCAAGTTGTATACTTCAAATGACATTTCTCAAGTTGTATACTTCAAATGACATTTCTCAGGTTCTATATTTCAAATGACATTTCTCAAGTTGTATACTTCAAATGACATTTCTCAGGTTCTATATTTCAAATGACATTTCTCAAGTTGTATATTTCAAATGACATTTCTCAGGTTCTATATTTCAAATGACATTTCTCAGGTTCTATATTTCAAATGACATTTCTCAGGTTCTATATTTCAAATGACATTTCTCAAGTTGTATATTTCAAATGACATTTCTCAAGTTGTATATTTCAAATGACATTTCTCAGGTTCTATATTTCAAATGACATTTCTCAATGTGTATACTTCAAATGACATTTCTCAAGTTGTATACTTCAAATGACATTTCTCAGGTTCTATATTTCAAATGACATTTCTCAAGTTGTATATTTCAAATGACATTTCTCAATGTGTATACTTCAAATGACATTTCTCAAGTTGTATACTTCAAATGACATTTCTCAAGTTGTATACTTCAAATGACATTTCTCAGGTTCTATATTTCAAATGACATTTCTCAAGTTGTATATTTCAAATGACATTTCTCAAGTTGTATATTTCAAATGACATTTCTCAAGTTGTATATTTCAAATGACATTTCTCAATGTGTATACTTCAAATGACATTTCTCAAGTTGTATACTTCAAATGACATTTCTCAGGTTCTATATTTCAAATGACATTTCTCAGGTTCTATATTTCAAATGACATTTCTCAGGTTCTATATTTCAGATGACATTTCTCAGGTTCTATATTTAAGATGACGTTTCTCATGTTGTATATTTCTAATAACGTTTCTTAGGGACCTCATCAGATAGGTGTCAGTGAGAGACCTAGTCAGATAGTCGGGTGTCAGTGAGAGACCTCGTCTGTTAGTCGGCTGTGAGTGAGAGACCTAGTCAGATAGTCGGGTGTGAGTGAGAGACCTAGTCAGATAGTCGGGTGTGAGTGAGATACCTAGTCAGATAGTCGGGTGTCAGTGAGACACCTAGTCAGATAGGTGTCAGTGAGAGACCTAATCAGATATGTGTCAGTGAGAGACCTAATCAGACAGGTGTCAGTGAGAGACCTAGTCAGATAGGTGTCATTGAAAGACCTAGTCAAATAGGTGTCAGTGAGAGACCTAGTCAGATAGGTGTCAGTGAAAGATCTAGTCAGATAGGTGTCAGTGAGAGAACTAGTCAGATAGGTGTCAGTGAAAGACCTAGTCAAAATAGTCAGACAGGTGTCAGTGAGAGACCTAGTCAGATAGGTGTCAGTGAGAGACCTAGTCAGATAGGTGTCAGTGAGAGACCTAGTCAGATAGGTGTCAGTGAAAGACCTAGTCAAAATAGTCAGATAGGTGTCAGTGAAAGACCTAGTCAAAATAGTCAGATAGGTGTCAGTGAGAGACCTAGTCAGATAGGTGTCAGTGTGAGACCTAGTCAGATAGGTGTCAGTGAGAGACCTAGTCAGATAGTTGTGAGGCACCTTTTCAGTAATTTGTTATTGCCTAAGCTTTTTGAAGAAAAAAAGATCTAGCTGATAAGTGTTTACCGGAGAAATAGACATTTCCTTTGATGTCTGAGGCAGTTACAAATAGACATTTCCTCTGATGTCTGAGGCAGTCACAAATAGACATTTCCTCTGATGTCTGAGGCAGTCACAAATAGACATTTCCTCTGATGTATGAGGCAGTCACCAATAGAAATTTCCTCTGATGTCTGAGGCAGTCACAAATAGAAATTTCCTCTAATGTCTGAGGCAGTCACAAATAGACATTTCCTCTGATGTCTGAGGCAGTCACAAATAGACATTTCCTCTAATCATGTCAATATTTCAGTCCACGACGGCTAACACTGATTTAATGTCAAAGTTCAGTTTGGTGCATTATATGAACAGAGAACAAACCACCCATGGCGACCGCGGCATAGGCCAAACGGCGTGGTGGCGTGGGGTTTAGGTGCCCCCCCCCCTCCACACTTGGGCGCTTGAAATGACTAAATTACTTATGTTGAGAACAAATACTAAATCAACACTTCAAAACTGAACTTACTAATTGATTAGGACTCGCGATCAACAAACCTTGACAAACTAACGAAATGTTTGTGATTGTTTTCTAAGGTCCGAATGTTTGATGACGTCATGACATGGAAAGCATGGACTTCTATTTACATGGAGAACTGCATTTTAAAAAAAAGTTGTTGATCTCATTGATCTTATCCGCCTCAACACAGTGGCGTAGCTAGGGTTGGTGTCACCAGGTGCGGTAAATTGATGGTGTCGACCACCCCCCGACTTCACGTTAGATTTCTCCTTGTTATAATAAGTCCACAGTGTAACAATGACAAGAAACAACAAAAAAAAAATAATTGAAGTTCAGGAGGTCAATGTATTTAAGAACTGTAACAGTGTTACGTTATCGTTATTTTTACATTAAATTTACTTTATTAAAAATTTATTTTCCTTTCCTGGTTTTCAAAGCTGCAAACCTGTCAATCACAATCAATATCCATCACCGTATCTATTTTAATTGATATTAGAGCCAGATCAAAAAGCCTTGACTGTCTCATGGTGGATCGTAAATAGTTCTTGATAAGCCTTTGTTTTGAAAAGCCCTGATCACATGAAGCCACATACACACAGATCGTAAGAAACAATTGAAGGCTTAGCGAGGGTACTGGAAGACATTCTAGGATGTCTGATTCAGCTATGAATTTAAAAACATCACATATTGACCAGTCCATGACTTTGTGAAATTCAACATCAGCTGCCTTTAGGAGTCTTCTAAGCCTTAACATTTCTTTTAAAAGCTAATCTTCTGATAATTCAACATACAAAGAGGTTAATTTTGGAACGGACATCAATAACTTTTCTTCACTAGCTGATAGTAGACTCTTGGGTTGAACAGCCCAAAACATATCTGCTACTTTCTTGATCGTAGATGATCTGATCTGGGGTTGAGAATGAAAGCTTCCAATACACTCCAGCGTCTTCTTACTGTTTTCTTCAGGCAGAGAGAGTCCAGCATCTATTAACTGTCCCCCTGCCATTTTCTTCTTAAACCTTAAATCTTCAATCTACAGAAAATCCATATTTTTGTCTTATTTTAATGGTGCCTTTTCAATAGCATGTACCACCAACTTACAGCGCTTCTCGTGGAGAAACAATCTTAAGGCCTCTAGGCTGGTCACCACTTTGTCAAGAGTTAAACCTTTGATCTGCAGATACTGCTGTTTAAGATTAACTTCCTTAAGTAGATGAGCCCAAATGGAAATGTAGCAGATAAAAGTGAAATCACAGACAGCATGTAAAAGACCTTGTGCTGTATGATAATAGTGCTAAAATGTTTGGGTCGGTGCTAGTGGCGAATCGGCGAAAATATGTATTTTTGAGTATTTCCTAGTTCTAATATAATTTGATACGTAAATCATTTTTTAAAGTTAAATAAAAGATATTAGAAAAGTTTGTAAAATATTATTTTGTTAACTCTATAAATGGGTAAAGTTTAATTTCCGACAGACAGAAAGAAAGACATGTCTGGGCTTTTCTTATAGTATTAGCAAAATTGTAATAGTTTGTTATCAACAGTATTATTGAATAGACGAAAATTCTTTTAATTACAATTTTTTGCGACTGATAATCTTGGTGACTCCCCTATTCTATGACTGACATTGCCCACATACAGAAATTATCAAGTTTTTTAAGGTCGGGGTGGGAAGGGGGGGGGGTTAGCTTTCACATCTCAGGAGGGGGGGATACATGCCCCTGGATAGTAGGCAATATAATGATTTAATGTGACGTAGTAGGTAATGTAATG
Organism: Lymnaea stagnalis; assembly: GCA_964033795.1. Taxonomy (NCBI): domain Eukaryota; kingdom Metazoa; phylum Mollusca; class Gastropoda; family Lymnaeidae; genus Lymnaea; species Lymnaea stagnalis. The sequence continues at coordinate 690,566 of CAXITT010000175.1, forward strand.
ATGTAGTGTGTGTTAGTAGGTAATGTAATGATAAAGTGAGTGGCAGAAAGTAATGTAATGATGTAGTGTGTGGAAGTAGGTAATGTAATGATGTAGAGTGTGTCAGTAGGTAATGTAATGATGTAGTGTGTGGCAGTAGGTAATGTAATGATGTAGTGGGTGGCAGTAGGTAACGTAATGATGTAGTGTGTGGAAGTAGGTAATGTAATGATGTAGTGTGTGGAAGTAGGTAATGTAATGATGTAGTGTGTGGTAGTAGGTAATGTAATGATGTAGTGTGTGGTAGTAGGTAATGTAATGATGTAGTGTGTGGTAGTAGGTAATGTAATGATGTAGTGTGTGGAAGTAGGTAATGTAATGATGTAGTGTGTGGTAGTAGGTAATGTAATGATGTAGTGTGTGGTAGTAGGTAATGTAATGATGTAGTGTGTGGTAGTAGGTAATGTAATGATGTAGTGTGTGGTAGTAGGTAATGTAATGATGTAGTGTGTGGTAGTAGGTAATGTAATGATGTAGTGTGTGGTAGTAGGTAATGTAATGATGTAGTGTGTGGTAGTAGGTAATGTAATGATGTAGTGTGTGGTAGTAGGTAATGTAATGATGTAGTGTGTGGTAGTAGGTAATGTAATGATGTAGTGTGTGGTAGTAGGTAACGTAATGATGTAGTGTGTGGTAGTAGGTAACGTAATGATGTAGTGTGTGGAAGTAGGTAATGTAATGATGTAGTGTGTGGAAGTAGGTAATGTAATGATGTAGTGTGTGGTAGTAGGTAATGTAATGATGTAGTGTGTGGTAGTAGGTAATGTAATGATGTAGTGTGTGGTAGTAGGTAATGTAATGATGTAGTGTGTGGTAGTAGGTAATGTAATGATGTAGTGTGTGGTAGTAGGTAATGTAATGATGTAGTGTGTGGTAGTAGGTAATGTAATGATGTAGTGTGTGGTAGTAGGTAATGTAATGATGTAGTGTGTGGTAGTAGGTAACGTCATGATTTAATGGTTGTACATGATATGCGACCATCCGCGATATTTGAACTTTATCTTTAGTCTCATTATTAGCTTAAATAAAATTATACGCATTAGACACCCTGAGATGGCGTGTATGTCACAGAAAAAAAATCTTTCAACTGCTTATGATGAAACGAAACCTTCCTTGTTTGCCTGCTTCATGGCCTGAGCTCAAACTTAACCTAGGTCAGTCTCTAGGCCCAAACTTAACCTAGGTCAGTCTCTAGGCCCAAACTTAACCTAGGGCAGTCTCTAGGCCCAAACTTAACCTAGGGCAGTCTCTAGGCCCAAACTTAACCTAGGGCAGTCTCTAGGCCCAAACTTAACCTAGGGCAGTCTCTAGGTTTTTAATTAAGAAGAAGAAAACGTCCGAAAAGCGGATCAAAATGGTAACAGAGCTGCTTGAAAAAATGTTGGCCTACCTGACTGCTACCTGTGTCTCCATCAACAGACAACACCGGGTCACATCGAATATAAAATTGTACACTTAAAACCAAACACAAAATATACCACACTGCACCACACTGCACCACACACAACTATTGAGAGCCTCGGCTGAACGGTTGAAAGGTAAACAAACACATCCAATAGTCTTGGTACGGACGGACTAATCTAGAAAATTACCTTAGCTGCACCTCCAGGTGTTAATCAAGTCGTCACAACATGGGATCTCCAGGCAGTGGGACCGAATGATAGGAGTTTAGGGGAGGCGACCAGAAGGTTGACTCAACCAAGCAGACACAGTAGATACATAGAGTTCAAGCTTCCCCCGTTGAATACACACACACACACACACCCGTATCCCGGTGTGTGACTTGGGCAATACATACTAGGCGCTGGTGGACGACTGCGGATATGGGATAGCCTAGATTTCCTTTTTTTTAAAAAAAGCAGTTGGATCTTTCAGGGGTTCTCACATCATGATACTGTAACTTGCTCACAGTGGTAAAATTAGCGAAACACAAGCGGATAGGTAATACATTGGGACATGTTATCACCATAAACGATCACAACAAATATCAACATCATTTACGATCAAAGTAAATATTTACATGATTTACGATCACAATAAATATCAACATCATTTACAATCACATGGAAGTAAACTAGGGTGACCAAACGTCCCGTAAAAACGAGATTGTCCCGTTTTTTCACGATCGTACCCGGTGTCCCGAAAAAGTCTCTCTCCCGACGCCTAAATTTCCCGTTTCTATAACCAAACCCATTTTCACACATTAGATAAGAAGGAGGTTTTAACAATGGTTGGGGCAACAGCCTAATATCCTCAATTTAAATCCTAGGCGAGAGACATTTAATTTGTTGTGTTGCATTATGTTGTAAAATATGTATCAATAAAAAAGCATTCACTGCCAACTTATTGTTTTCGTTGATGATATGTCTCAGAGTTTAAATTAAGTAATAAAAAGTGAAGGTAAATTAAAAAAAGATTTCTATGTCTCAAGATAGTTAAAATGAGCAGATTTCAATAAACAGTTTCCGGTGGAGGTCCCCGGACCCCTCTTTAGCTGGAGGGTATCCCCCCACCACCCTCTCATTGGGCCTGTTCCGTTTTTTCCAGTTCATGATTTGGTCACCCTAGACCAGAGGATACAGTTTCTGTTTCGTTCTTAAGATGCCAAAATTGGTGGAACTGTGGACAGTCAGAAAGGAGAGTCAACTGAATGTCTTCTTCTACTGTACTGTGGAACTCTGGCAGTCAGAAAGGAAAGTCAACTGAATGTCTATTTTTACTGTACTGTGGAACTCTGGCAGTCAGAAAGGAAAGTCCACTGAATGTCTTCTTGTACTGTACAGCTTCTAATGGGGATGTGTCGCGAACAAGGACACACTTAACAATCTACCTCAAGGTGTGAGAACTGCTGAAGATTTATGTTGTTGGCTTTGAGGGGGCCTTTCCCCGTATAAAATGACATCTCTTTAAAGGTGCCTCCTCCCCCATTATAATAATACCTCTTTATGGGTGCCTCCTCCCCCCTTATAATGATACCTCTTTATAGGTGCATCCCCCCTCCCCTATTCTAATTGATACCTCTTAATAGGTGCCTCCTCCCCAATTATAATGATACCTCTTTATAGGTGCCTCCCCCCCATTATAATGATACCTCTTTATAGGTGCCTCCCCCCTCCCCTATTCTAATGATACCTCTTAATATGTGCCTCCTCCCCCATTATAATGATACCTCTTTATAGGTGCCTCCTACCCCATTCTAATAATACCTCTTTATAGGTGCCTCCTCCCCCATGCTAATGATACCTCTTAATAGGTGCCTCCTCCCCCATTATAATAATACCTCTTTATAGGTGCCTCCCCCCTCCCCTATTTTAATGATACCTCTTAATAGGCGCCCCCTCCCCCATTATAATGATACCTCTTTATATTGGCATAACCCAAGGCTCAGACACACCATAAGGATATGATGTGATGGGTAGAGTGCAGAACACATTATAATTCGCTATGAATGCTTCCTTTCCCCAAGAATACATTTTGTGGCAAACTTAGAAACTTTATTGTAGTCCTCTAGATTACGTGGTGAGAAGTGCCAACGACCTTGATACTTGGTGAGAAGTGACAACGACCTGCCGTCACCCCTTTTCCTGTTGTAATTTCAACCGGTAAATTAATATCGCGTCCTACGTCACGACTTAACTGTATCCCTCCAAACACGTGACACAAAGTGTCAACAACCTGCTGCCGCCCCCTTCCCTGGAGTATCGCTGCCGCCCCCTTCCCTGGAGTATCACTAAATCTCAGCACCCCACGTTGGCCACTAACGCACACTGTGGTGACAATTGAGGACGTTTTGAAATGAAATTGCAGAATATTGCGTGTTTCCGGCAAAAGGTCGGAAACCGGAAATGTTGATTGTACTGCGCATGCGCGTCGCCACAATATCAAAGTGAGCCATGAAAAACACAATTATTATGAACTGGGCTCAACTCGACCCGAACAGTCACTTAGATTGTGATATTCCTGTCACAAGCAAGCTTACTAACACTTTTCTAATTCTCTTTGAATTGTTTGGTTTCGTCTGCTGATGAACGTTTTCAGCGAAACTTTCTTTTGATTTTCCTGTCTTTTCATTCAAGCTTTTCCATGTGCTGTTCTTACTACATGTATTTCTTTCACACGGCTTCATTTCAGTAGCAGCTGTACATGTTATCCAATATTTAAAAAAAAAAACAACAACAAAAAAACAAAAAAACAACTCTCTTCACTTGTCACGGTATTGTCATATAGTCCTCATGCTCATCCATTATTTGCATGCTTCTAGCTGATCTGGGTAAGATATCCTTCTGATAACCGGTTTTCGCGTCTTGAAGGAGACAGTTTGAGAAGCACTTTTCTAAAGTCTACACGAAACGAGAAGACGAGAGAAAGGTAGTATTTATTTTGATCAAGGTGTGCTTCATTGCTTTTCAATCCTTATGGGGGTAAAGGCCTGTCGTGGGGGTAAAGGCCTGTCGTGGGGGTAAAGGCCTGTCGTGGGGGTAAAGGCCTGTCGTGGGGGTAAAGGCCTGTCGTGGGGGTAAAGGCCTGTCGTGGGGGTAAAGGCCTGTCGTGGGGGT
>CAXITT010000175.1:696459-712157 GCA_964033795.1 Lymnaea stagnalis
AGTGACAGTGCACATGGGTTAGGCTAGTTCTATCTAGGGCAGTAGTGACAGTGCACATGGGTTAGGCTAGTTCTATCTAGGGCAGTAGTGACAGTGCACATGGGTTAGGCTAGTTCTATCTAGGGCAGTAGTGACAGTGCACATGGGTTTGGCTAGTTCTATCTAGGGCAGTAGTGACAGTGCACATGGGTTATGCTAGTTCTATCTAGGGCAGTAGTGACAGATCACATGGGTTAGGCTAGTTCTATCTAGGGCAGTTTTGACAGTTAATACATTTAACCCGGGGGCAGAGGCGTTGGTAACGTCAATGCCATCAGAGGCGTTGGTAAGGTCAATGCCATCAGAGGCGTTGGTAAGGTTAATGCCATCAGAGGCGTTGGTAAGGTTAATACCATCAGAGGCGTTGGTAAGGTTAATGCCATCAGAGGCGTTGGTAAGGTTAATGCCATCAGAGGCGTTGGTAACGTCAATGCCATCAGAGGCGTTGGTACGTCAATGCCATCAGAGGCGTTGGTAAGGTTAATGCCATCAGAGGCGTTGGTAACGTCAATGCCATCGGAGGTGTTTGTAAGGTTAATGCCATCAGAGGCGTTGGTAACGTCAATGCCATCAGAGGCGTTGGTAACGTCAATGCCATCAGAGGCGTTGGTAAGGTTAATGCCATCAGAGGCGTTGGTAAGGTTAATGCCATCAGAGGCGTTGGTAAGGTTAATGCCATCAGAGGCGTTGGTAACGTCAATGCCATCAGAGGCGTTGGTAACGTCAATGCCATCAGAGGCGTTGGTAACGTCAATGCCATCAGAGGCGTTGGTAACGTCAATGCCATCAGAGGCGTTGGTAAGGTCAATGCCATCAGAGGCGTTGGTAAGGTTAATACCATCAGAGGCGTTGGTAAGGTTAATACCATCAGAGGCGTTGGTAAGGTTAATGCCATCAGAGGCGTTGGTAAGGTTAATGCCATCAGAGGCGTTGGTAAGGTTAATGCCATCAGAGGCGTTGGTAAGGTTAATGCCATCAGAGGCGTTGGTAAGGTTAATGCCATCAGAGGCGTTGGTAAGGTTAATGCCATCAGAGGCGTTGGTAAGGTTAATGCCATCAGAGGCGTTGGTAAGGTTAATGCCATCAGAGGCGTTGGTAAGGTTAATGCCATCAGAGGCGTTGGTAAGGTCAATGCCATCAGAGGCGTTGGTAAGGTCAATGCCATCAGAGGCGTTGGTAAGGTTAATGCCATCAGAGGCGTTGGTAAGGTTTATGCCATCAGGGGCGGGCTATGTTTTCTCCTCCTCTGTTGCAGTTGGCCGAAAAAAAAGAAGAAAAAAATGCCCCAAACCGGGCAGATCGTCCCCAACACACCCAACGCCACTGTCCGGGTGTTATTTCATATTGCTACCTAAACGCCACTGTCAGGTGTTATTTCATATTGCTTCTGAAACGTTAAAGTGTGCATGGCCTAGTCCACATTCCAGCAGGGTCCGGTGTCAATGTTTGAATGTGAAATTAGTCCGTCCCAGAACGCCTTTCAAGTTGTAACTCTTTCCAGTTCCAAGACGATGTTTCTCTTTTAAATGTGAGACAATAGATTAATCCGACAAACGCTATGTAAACCAGTCCGTCTCTTAAAGTTCTCGAACCACCTCCTACTGGTCTAATCGTGTGTGTGTGCCTTTTATAAAATCATCCTTGGGGACCTTGGCTTTCTCATAAATTATTGTCTCAGAAATCTCATACCAGAAGTTGTTTTTCATTCATACAAACTCTGAGGAGTTTCCCCCGTCTGTTCCATACTTTTCTATTGTCTGCAGTCCTAGGTCATTGTCTCTCTATTATATTATATTATATTAACTCATCAGAATCATCTGATTGGTGTCATCAACAAAGCCCTAGCCACCTCAGCCTCAACCTAAGCCTCATTTTTACGGTCATGCACTAAATATTGAAATATTTACTGGTGAGTTAATGGGTCCAGAAACCACATAGACCCTATTATCTCACGGACATCTTGCCTGATGTAGCTCTGCTAACACCCCATACACACCCACCGCTTCACCAAAGTCGCCTCCACTTACTGGGTGTGGGGGTGAGGGCGGTCATGATCAGGAGAGAGAAATGTCAACACGAAAATTTGTTGGAAACCCGAAAAGACCAATTCTATTTGCCATCAAGTAATTTCAAAGGGGCGTGGGATAAAATCAACGTCGCCTGCAGACCTTTAGGACGTTGTCTGTGGCCTACTAACATTTGGCTAGAAGTGGACCTAAGGATAGCACTGTGTTTGGCGACATGGCCCATGATAGGTCCTCAACGTTGTTACAAATTAAAACACTCCCCATGAAATATCACAGCACCCCCCCACCACTTCTATTGCCCTGGGAGTTTGTGACCGCACTTATTTCCGTGGCAGTTTTGTTCGTGTCGAGCAGTTGGTGAGAGGTACTTTGAACTTTGAACTTTTGAAACTTCTGGTGATGAGCCGCCAATAGGAGAATTGGACTCTTGTTTGCCTGTAAGAAGTGCAACTGTCACACGTTGGTCTATGTTAATAACAAAGAAGCGCATGCATTCACTCATGCGGCCAGCTATCCAAACATAAATCTCCAAACATAAATCTCCAAACATAAATCTCCAAACATAAATCTCCAAACATAAATCTCCAAACATAAATCTCCAAACATAAATCTCCAAACATAAATCTCCAAACATAAATCTCCAAACATAAATCTCCAAACATAAATCTCCAAACATAAATCTCCAAAACATAAATCTCCAAACATAAATCTGAGGTTCAAATATTTCCCTAAACCGATCTTGATTTCAAAAAATTAAATTTCGCCACGGCCCTCCCCCTCACAACGATAAGATAGGAAATCCACCTGGTTCTGTGGGTCTTCTCTCCCCCTCCCTCACAACGATAAGATAGGGAAATCAACCTGGTTCTGTGGGTCTTCTCTCCCCCTCCCTCACAACGATAAGATAGGAAATCAACCTGGTTCTCTGGGTCTTCTTACCCCCTCCCCCCCCCTGGTTAAATCTACAAAGCCAACAAAGATGTTGGGGTTTCATTGGCAGTGGCATAGTCATTTTTTCCTCTATTATGACACTGTCAGTGTGTCCTGACATATGTCATTAACACTTTATCATCTCCTATGTCACCGTCATCTCTGATGACACCGTAATCTCTGATGACACTGTCATCTCTTATGACACTGTCATCTCTTATGACACGGTCGTGTCTAATTGTAATGAAGATCAATTTTAGTGTAAACCTACCACACCTAGAAACACACGATGACATTTACACAAACACACACATAAACAAACACACACATAAACAAACACACACATAAACAAACACACACATAAACAAACACACACATAAACAAACACCTACATAAACAAACACACACATAAACAAACACACACATAAACAAACACACACATAAACAAACACACACATAAACAAACACACACATAAACAAACACACACATAAACACATAAATAAACACTTACACATACATAAAAACCATTTCTAAAAATTTCTTTTAAATCAATGTATTTTTTTAACAGACCCAAAAACACATTTTCACCAACTGCTTGACGTCTGCCCCATGAGAGATTTCTCTGCCTGGTGCCAGGCTAACAAATGCAGATATCATTCGATACCGTAGTTGTTAAGCCCATCCACCCCTCCCCTCCCTCCCGCCCTAACCACCTGGCATGTCGTAGCCCCGACAATCCCCTATTTTATGTTTTCTAGAAATAACTGAACGTGCTCTTTTTATGACCTGGCCAAACGTTTGTTTGACAGTTGAAAAGGTCATTGTTTGACCTGGGCCCCATGCCCCCGTCACGGAGATGTGCCCTCAAGCATGAAACCACACCTCTGTGGCATGGGCATGCACACCAGCCTTACTCTCCACCACCGACGACGACGCCCAGTTAAGTACTTTGGCCCACATGACCAATGACAAGTTTGGGATAAAGTAGAACTTAACTTTGATGGCGATTTTTTTTTTCCCCCCCCCCCCCCAAAAAAAAAAACAAAAACAAAAAAACAACACACAATAAGCACAACAAGAACCAAACAAATGATAACAAGGAAGTCATCATTAACTTATAAATAATGTCCATTATGCAGATGAATACAAAATACATGTATGATAAAAAGTACAAGTAAGACTTGTGATTTTCAAGGGATATATTGATCTACCGATGTACATTGGGATACACACATTGATACACACGTTAATGTACACAGTGATATAAAAAGGTTTTTGTTTCAGAAGACAAAACAATCATTTGAACTGAAAAGTTTCAATTGAAGGTAATTTTTTTTTTTTAAATCATGTGATAACAAAGGGTGACCTATCATCCAGAACGTGTCAACTTTGACACGCGTGTCCTGTGTATGCAATAGCATTGCCATGTTTGTAGTAATTAGAGTAATAGTCAGTAGTAGTGCTTTATTTCTAGTAGCTAAAGTAATAGTGCTTATTTTCTAGTAGCTAAAGTAATAGTGCTTATTTCTGGTAGCTAAAGTAGTAGTGCTTTATTTCTAGTAGCAAAAGTAATAGTGCTTTATTTCTAGTAGTTAAAGTAAATGTGCTTTGTTAAAACTTCTCTTTAAATTTAAAAAAATGATTAAATTATTGCAGATTGAATTATTTTAACTTTATGAGCACACCACCAAGTTTTACTTTGACAAACGCTTGGATCAGCAAACAGAAGATATGAAAAGTCAAACATCACGCAGGATAAGATTTTCCTCAATTGTCTGCCCCTGCCCAAAGCAGACAATGACACACCAATCAATACATTATCGTACATCTGCTTGTAGAAACATATTGTGCTATTAGTTTCGTATATTTTCCTTTGGGTTGGGTAGGCGAGACCAGCCCCGTGCCGAGGAAAAGCGGTGCCCTCTGGGTGCAGCCTGAAAGTGGGCCCCTCAACATCTTGAAAACCTTTGCCACCCGGAGCCACCATTATAAGGACGATTTTGGCGCCCCCTGTATCTCGGATTTTATCGGTTTATTTCACTGATAAGTCCTATGGCTCTGGGGGTGGAAGTATCAAGGAAAATCGTCTTACAACTTCACATTTTGAAATAGAACTATGTTTTCAGAATAAACTTCATTCCCATAATACTAAGTTCTAACACCACACATAGGCTCAAGAAATTCAAGAAATTCAGACTTGTAAACAAACCCTAGAAACAAATAAAAAATACTTTGTATTATTTGTACTTCTGCTAACTACATTAGTTCTCTACAGTTGAATGATTTAATGGCGTATCCTATAATGTTGACCCACATCCATGGGCACCCGCAGGTAGGGGCAAGAGGGGCCCTTGCCCCCACCCCCCTGGATTGATTGGATAACATTTTTTTAGACAAAAATAGACAAAAAATGTATTAAAGTAAAGAGAAAACAAAGAGAGAGTAACTAAGCTGATGTCCTGTCCGTTCGTTCACCATACAAATACGCTACATTAAATTAAAACTATATTAAAAATTACTAAAAAATTTTTGCCCCCCCCCCTGGAAAGTTAATCGATTTTTTGCCCCCCCCCCCAGAAAGTTTTCTGCGGGCGCCCATGNCCATTAGTGAAAACAAAAAAAGGGAAAGGAGGGAATAACTCTTCTCACTGGTGAAGAAAAAAAAAAAAAAAAAAAAAAAAGACAAAGTAGACTGATTGCGTCATCAAGGCTTGACATCTCCTTGATGCTTGGGTTGACACACCAACACTGGACAGTGGGCGTGGTGGAGTATGTAGCTGGACACCGAGCCCACGAGAGTTCTCCGTACGGAGCCCAGGCCCCGCGAGCCGGTAACGATGCAGGTGGCCTTGTACTCGTCGGCTGCCTTGACGATGGTGGAACCGGCCTCACCTGAAAGTCTCAGGAGCTTGGCATCGATATGCTGGAGAAGTGGATGCATGCTATGGTTAATGTCAGTGAGTTTATTGGGGTCGGGGATTTTATTGGGGTCAGTGAGTTTATTGGGGTCGGGATTTTATTGGGGTCCATTAAGTTATTGGGGGCAGTGATATTTGGGTCAGTGGGGCAATAGGGTCTAGTGGGAAAAATGGGGTCAGTGAGGTAATTTGCGTAGTAGAGGAATTTGGGGTAGTACATAGGTAATTGGGGTATCGAGATGATTGGATTAATCGAGGTAATTGGGGTAATCGAGGTAATTAGTGACAATGACTTTATTGGGGTCGAGGAAATTATTGAAGTTCTAGATAATCGTTCAAAGGGCTCTTGAGATTTAAACTTAAATAATACATGAAGACAGCATTAAAATTATAGAAACATTAATTTGATATAATCTTAGAAAGATGGTCAAACTATTCGTTAAAAATAAACGATTTTAGTTTACAAATTATATGACGTATGATTACAATTTGAGGGTGACACTTTTACTTGAGGGTGGCACATTTACTTGAGGGTGGCACTTTTACTTGAGGGTGGCACTTTTACTTGAGGGTGGCACTTTTACTTGAGGGTGGCACATTTACTTGAGGGTGGTACATTTACTTGAGGGTGGCACATTTACTTGAGGGTGGCACATTTACTTGAGGGTGGCACATTTACTTGAGGGTGGCACATTTACTTGAGGGTGGCACATTTACTTGAGGGTGGCACATTTACTTGAGGGTGGCACATTTACTTGAGGGTGGCACATTTACTTGAGGGTGGCACATTTACTTGAGGGTGGCACATTTACTTGAGGGTGGCACATTTACTTGAGGGTGGCACATTTACTTGAGGGTGGCACATTTACTTGAGGGTGGCACATTTACTTGAGGGTGGCACATTTACTTGAGGGTGGCACATTTACTTGAGGGTGGCCCATTTACTTGAGGTTGGAACATTTACTTGAGGGTGGTACATTTACTTGAGGGTGGCACATTTACTTGAGGGTGGTACATTTACTTGAGGGTGGTACATTTACTTGAGGGTGGCCCTTTTACTTGAGGGTGGCACATTTGCTTGAGGGTGGTACATTTACTTGAGGGTGGTACATTTACTTGAGGGTGGTACATTTACTTGAAGGTCGCACTTTAACTTGATGGTGGCACATTTACTTGAGGGTGGTACATTTACTTGAGGGTGACCCTTTTACTTGAGGGTGGCAAATTTACTTGAGGGTGGTACATTTACTTGAGGGTGGTCCTTTTATTTGAGGGTGGTACATTTACTTGAGGGTGGCACATTTACTTGAGGGTAGTACATTTACTTGAGGGTGGCCCTTTTATTTGAGGGTGGTACATTTACTTGAGGGTGGTACATGCACTTGAGGGTGGCCCTTTTATTTGAGGGTGGTACATTTACTTGAGGGTGGCACATTTAATTGAGGGTGGTACATTTACTTGAGGGTTGCCCATTTACTTGAGGGTGGTACATTTACTTGAGGGTGGCCCTTTTACTTGAGGGTGGCACATTTACTTGAGGGTGGCCCTTTTATTTGAGGGTGGTACATTTACTTGAAGGTGGTACATTTCCTTGAGGGTGGTACATTTACTTGAGGGTGGCCCATTTACTTAAGGGTGGCACATTTACTTGAGGGTGGTACATTTACTTGAGGGTGGCCCTTTTACTTGAGGGTGGCACTTTTACTTGAGGGTGGTACATTTACTTGAGGGTGGTACATTTACTTGAGGGTGGCACATTTACTTGAGGGTGGTACATTTACTTGAGGGTGGTACATTTACTTGAGGGTGGCACATTTACTTGAGGGTGGCACATTTACTTGAGGGTGGTACATTTACTTGAGGGTGGCACATTTACTTGAGGGTGGCACATTTACTTGAGGGTGGTACATTTACTTGAGGGTGGTACATTTACTTGAGGGTGGCCCTTTTATTTGAGGGTGGCCCTTTTACTTGAGGGTGGCACATTTACTTGAGGGTGGTACATTTACTTGAGGGTGGTACATTTACTTGAGGGTGGCACATTTACTTGAGGGTGGTACATTTACTTGAGGGTGGTACATTTACTTGAGGGTGGCCCTTTTATTTGAGGGTGGCCCTTTTACTTGAGGGTGGCACCTTTACTTGAGGGTGGTACATTTACTTGAGGGTGGCACATTTACTTGAGGGTGGCACATTTACTTGAGGGTGGTACATTTAATTGAGGGTGGTACATTTACTTGAGGGTGGTACATTTACTTGAGGTCGGTACATTTACTTGAGGGTGGCACATTTACTTGAGGGTGATACATTTACTTGAGGGTGATACATTTACTTGAGGGTGGTACATTTACTTGAGGGTGGTACATTTACTTGAGGGTGGCCCTTTTACTTGAGGGTGGTACATTTACTTGAGGGTGGTACATTTACTTGAGGGTGGCCCTTATACTTGAGGGTGGCCCTTTTATTTGAGGGTGGTACATTTACTTGATGGTGGTACATTTACTTGAGGGTGGCCCTTTTATTTGAGGGTGGTACATTTACTTGAGGGTGGCACATTTACTTGAGGGTGGTACAATTACTTGAGGGTGGCACATTTACTTGACGGTGGTACATTTACTTGAGGGTGGTACATTTACTTGAGGGTGGTACATTTACTTGAGGGTGACACATTTACTTGAGGGTTGCATTTATACTTGAGGGTGGCCCTTTTATTTGAGGGTGGTACATTTACTTGAGGGTGGTACATTTACTTGAGGGTGGCACATTTACTTGAGGGTGGTACATTTATTTGAGGGTGGTACATTTACTTGAGGGTGGTACATTTACTTGAGGGTGGCCCATTTACTTGAGGGTGGCACATTTACTTGAGGGTGGTACATTTACTTGATGGTGGCACATTTACTTGAGGGTGGCACATTTACTTGAGGGTGGTACATTTACTTGAGGGTGGCCCTATTATTTGAGGGTGGCCCTTTACTTGAGGGTGGCACATTTACTTGAGGGTGGTACATTTACTTGAGGGTGGCACATTTACTTGAGGGTGGCAAATTTACTTGAGGGTGGTACATTTACTTGAGGGTGGTACATTTACTTGAGGGTGGTACATTTACTTGAGGGTGGTACATTTACTTGAGGGTGGCACATTTACTTGAGGGTGGTACATTTAATTGAGGGTGGTACATTTACTTGAGGGTGGCACATTTACTTGAGGGTGGCACATTTACTTGAGGGTGGTACATTTACTTGAGGGTGGCACATTTACTTGAGGGTGGCACATTTACTTGAGGGTGGCACATTTACTTGAGGGTGGCACATTTACTTGAGGGTGGCACATTTACTTGAGGGTGGCACATTTACTTGAGGGTGGCACATTTACTTGAGGGTGGCACATTTACTTGAGGGTGGCACATTTACTTGAGGGTGGCACATTTACTTGAGGGTGGCACATTTACTTGAGGGTGGCACATTTACTTGAGGGTGGCACATTTACTTGAGGGTGGCACATTTACTTGAGGGTGGCACATTTACTTGAGGGTGGCACATTTACTTGAGGGTGGCACATTTACTTGAGGGTGGCACATTTACTTGAGGGTGGCACATTTACTTGAGGGTGGCACATTTACTTGAGGGTGGCACATTTACTTGAGGGTGGCACATTTACTTGAGGGTGGCACATTTACTTGAGGGTGGCACATTTACTTGAGGGTGGCACATTTACTTGAGGGTGGCACATTTACTTGAGGGTGGCACATTTACTTGAGGGTGGTACATTTACTTGAGGGTGGCCCTTTTACTTGAGGGTGGTACATTTACTTGAGGGTGGTACATTTACTTGAGGGTGGCCCTTATACTTGAGGGTGGCCCTTTTATTTGAGGGTGGTACATTTACTTGATGGTGGTACATTTACTTGAGGGTGGCCCTTTTATTTGAGGGTGGTACATTTACTTGAGGGTGGCACATTTACTTGAGGGTGGTACATTTACTTGAGGGTGGCACATTTACTTGAGGGTGGTACATTTACTTGAGGGTGGTACATTTACTTGAGGGTGGTACATTTACTTGAGGGTGGCACATTTACTTGAGGGTTGCCCTTATACTTGAGGGTGGCCCTTTTATTTGAGGGTGGTACATTTACTTGAGGGTGGTACATTTACTTGAGGGTGGTACATTTACTTGAGGGTGGCACATTTACTTGAGGGTGGTACATTTATTTGAGGGTGGTACATTTACTTGTGGGTGGCCCATTTACTTGAGGGTGGCACATTTACTTGAGGGTGGCCCTTATACTTGAGGGTGGCACTTTTACTTGAGGTTGGCCTTTTATTTGAGGGTGGTGCATTTACTTGAGGGTGTTACATTTACTTGAGTGTGGTACATTTACTTGAGGGTGGCACATTTACTTGAGGGTGGCCCTTATACTTGAGAATGGCCCTTTTATTTGAGGGTGGTACATTTACTTGAGGGTGGCCCTTTTACTTGAGGGTGGTACATTTACTTGAGGGTGGTACATTTACTTGAGGATGGCCCTTTTACTTGAGGGTGGTACATTTACTTGAGGGTGGCCCATTTACTTGAGGGTGGCACATTTACTTGAGGGTGGCCCTTATACTTGAGGGTGGCCCTTTTACTTGAGGGTGGCCCTTTCATTTGAGGGTGGTACATTTACTTGAGGGTGGCCCTTATACTTGAGGGTGGCCCTTATACTTGAGGATGGCCCTTTTACTTGAGGATGACCCTTTTATTTGAGGATGGTACATTTACTTGAGGGTGGCACATTTACTTGAGGGTGGCCCTTTTACTTGAGGGTGAAACATTTACTTGAGGGTGGCCCTTTTATTTGAGGGTGGTACATTTACTTGAGGGTGGCACATTTACTTGAGGGTGGTACATTTACTTGAGGGTGGCACTTTTACTTGAGGGTGGCACATTTACTTGAGGGTGGTACATTTAATTGAGGGTGGCCCTTTTACTTGAGGGTGGCACATTTACTTGAGGGTGGCACATTTACTTGAGGGTGGCCCTTTTACTTGAGGGTGGCACATTTACTTGAGGGACGTCACATTTACTTGAGGGTGGTACATTTACTTGAGGGTGGTACATTTACTTGAGTGTGGCCCTTTTACTTGAGGGTGGCACATTTACTTGAGGGTGGCACATTTACTTGAGGGTGGCACATTTACTTGAGTGTGGCCCATTTACTTGAGGGTGGCCCTTTTACTTGAGGGTGGCACATTTACTTGAGGGTGGTACATTTACTTGAGGGTGGCACATTTACTTGAGGGTGGCACATTTACTTGAGGGTGGCACATTTACTTGAGGGTGGCACATTTACTTGAGGGTGGCACATTTACTTGAGGGTGGCACATTTACTTGAGGGTGGCACATTTACTTGAGGGTGGCACATTTACTTGAGGGTGGCACATTTACTTGAGGGTGGCACATTTACTTGAGGGTGGCACATTTACTTGAGGGTGGCACATTTACTTGAGGGTGGCACATTTACTTGAGGGTGGCACATTTACTTGAGGGTGGCACATTTACTTGAGGGTGGCACATTTACTTGAGGGTGGCACATTTACTTGAGGGTGGCACATTTACTTGAGGGTGGCACATTTACTTGAGGGTGGCACATTTACTTGAGGGTGGCACATTTACTTGAGGGTGGCACATTTACTTGAGGGTGGCACATTTACTTGAGGGTGGCACATTTACTTGAGGGTGGCACATTTACTTGAGGGTGGCACATTTACTTGAGGGTGGCACATTTACTTGAGGGTGGCACATTTACTTGAGGGTGGCACATTTACTTGAGGGTGGCACATTTACTTGAGGGTGGCACATTTACTTGAGGGTGGCACATTTACTTGAGGGTGGCACATTTACTTGAGGGTGGCACATTTACTTGAGGGTGGCACATTTACTTGAGGGTGGCACATTTACTTGAGGGTGGCACATTTACTTGAGGGTGGCACATTTACTTGAGGGTGGCACATTTACTTGAGGGTGGCACATTTACTTGAGGGTGGCACATTTACTTGAGGGTGGCACATTTACTTGAGGGTGGCACATTTACTTGAGGGTGGCACATTTACTTGAGGGTGGCACATTTACTTGAGGGTGGCACATTTACTTGAGGGTGGCACATTTACTTGAGGGTGGCACATTTACTTGAGGGTGGCACATTTACTTGAGGGTGGCACATTTACTTGAGGGTGGCACATTTACTTGAGGGTGGCCCATTTACTTGAGGGTGGCACATTTACTTGAGGGTGGTACATTTTCTTGAGGGTGGCCCTTTTACTTGAGGGTGGCCCTTTTACTTGAGGGTGGTACATTTACTTAAGGGTGTCCCATTTACTTGAGGGTGGCACATTTACTTGAGGGTGGCACATTTACTTGAGGGTGGTACATTTACTTGAGGGTGGAACATTTACTTGAGGGTGGCCCATTTACTTGAGGGTGGCCCATTTACTTGAGGGTGGCACATTTACTTGAGGGTGGTACATTTTCTTTAGGGTGGAACTTTTACTTGAGGGTGGCCCTTTTACTTGAGGGTGGCACATTTACTTGAGGGTGGTACATTTACTTGAGGGTGACCCTTTTACTTGAGGGTGGTACATTTACTTGAGGGTGGCCCTTTTACTTGAGGGTGGTACATTTACTTGAGGGTGGTACATTTACTTGAGGGTGGCCCATTTACTTGAGGGTGGCATATTTACTTGAGGGTGGCACATTTACTTGAGGGTGGTACATTTACTTGAGGGTGGCACATTTACTTGAGGGTGGCCCATTTACTTGAGGGTGGCCCATTTACTTGAGGGTGGCACATTTACTTGAGGGTGGCACATTTACTTGAGGGTGGCACATTTACTTGAGGGTGGCACATTTACTTGAGGGTGGCACATTTACTTGAGGGTGGCACATTTACTTGAGGGTGGCACATTTACTTGAGGGTGGCACATTTACTTGAGGGTGGCACATTTACTTGAGGGTGGCACATTTACTTGAGGGTGGCACATTTACTTGAGGGTGGCACATTTACTTGAGGGTGGCACATTTACTTGAGGGTGGCACATTTACTTGAGGGTGGCACATTTACTTGAGGGTGGCACATTTACTTGAGGGTGGCACATTTACTTGAGGGTGGCACATTTACTTGAGGGTGGCACATTTACTTGAGGGTGGCACATTTACTTGAGGGTGGCACATTTACTTGAGGGTGGCACATTTACTTGAGGGTGGCACATTTACTTGAGGGTGGCACATTTACTTGAGGGTGGCACATTTACTTGAGGGTGGCACATTTACTTGAGGGTGGCACATTTACTTGAGGGTGGCACATTTACTTGAGGGTGGCACATTTACTTGAGGGTGGCACATTTACTTGAGGGTGGCACATTTACTTGAGGGTGGCACATTTACTTGAGGGTGGCACATTTACTTGAGGGTGGCACATTTACTTGAGGGTGGCACATTTACTTGAGGGTGGCACATTTACTTGAGGGTGGCACATTTACTTGAGGGTGGCACATTTACTTGAGGGTGGCACATTTACTTGAGGGTGGCACATTTACTTGAGGGTGGCACATTTACTTGAGGGTGGCACATTTACTTGAGGGTGGCACATTTACTTGAGGGTGGCACATTTACTTGAGGGTGGCACATTTACTTGAGGGTGGCACATTTACTTGAGGGTGGCACATTTACTTGAGGGTGGCACATTTACTTGAGGGTGGCACATTTACTTGAGGGTGGCACATTTACTTGAGGGTGGCACATTTACTTGAGGGTGGCACATTTACTTGAGGGTGGCACATTTACTTGAGGGTGGCACATTTACTTGAGGGTGGTACATTTACTTGAGGGTGACCCTTTTACTTGAGGGTGGTACATTTACTTGAGGGTGGCCCTTTTACTTGAGGGTGGTACATTTACTTGAGGGTGGCCCTTTTACTTGAGGGTGGCACTTTTACTTGAGGGTGGTACATTTACTTGAGGGTGGCACTTTTACTTGAGGGTGGCCCTTTTATTTGAGGGTAGCCCTTTTACTTGAGGGTGGCACTTTTACTTGAGGGTGGCACTTTTACTTGAGGGTGGCACTTTTACTTGAGGGTGGTACATTTACTTGAGGTTGGTACATTTACTTTAGGGTTGCCCTTTTACTTGAGGGTGGTACTTTTACTTGAGGGTGGTACTTTTACTTGAGGGTGGTACTTTTACTTGAGGGTGGCCCTTTTACTTGAGTGTGGTACATTTACTTGAGGGTGGCACTTTTACTTGAGGGTGGTACATTTACTTGAGGGTGGCCCTTTTACTTGAGGGTGGTACATTTACTTGAGGGTGGTACATTTACTTGAGGGTGGTACTTTTACTTGAGGGTGGTACTTTTACTTGAGGGTGGCACTTTTACTTGAGGGTGGGGCTTTTACTTGAGGGGGGCAATTTTACTTGAGGGTGGTACTTTTTCGTGAGGGTGGTACATTTACTTGAGGGTGGCACATTTACTTGAGGGTGGTACGTTTACTTGAGGTTGGCACTTTTACTTGAGGGTGGTACTTTTACTTGAGGGTGGTACCTTTACTTGAGGGTGGCACTTTTACTTGAGGGTGGTACATTTACTTGAGGGTGGCACTTTTACTTGAGGGTGGCACTTTTACTTGAGGGGGGCACTTTTATTGAGTGTGGCACTTTTATTTGAGGGTGGCACTTTTTCTTGAGGGTGGCACTTTTACTTGAGGGTGGCACTTTTACTTGAGGGTGGTACTTTTACTTGAGTGTGGTACATTTACTTGAGGGTGGCACTTTTACTTAAGGGTGGTACTTTTACTTGAGGGTGGCACTTTTCCTTGAGTGTGGTACATTTACTTGAGGGTTGCACTTTTACTTGTGGGTGGTACATTTACTTGAGGGTGGCCCTTTTACTTGAGGGTGGTACATTTACTTGAGGGTGGTACATTTACTTGAGGGTGGTACTTTTACTTGAGGGTGGTACTTTTACTTGAGGGTGGCCCTTTTACTTGAGGGTGGTACATTTATTTGAGGGTGGCACTTTTACTTGAGGGTGGTACTTTTACTTGAGGGTGGCCCTTTTACTTGAGGGTGGTACATTTACTTGAGGGTGGTACTTTTTCTTGAGGGTGGTACATTTACTTGAGGGTGGCACATTTACTTGAGGGTGGCCCTTTTACTTGAGGTTGGCACTTTTACTTGAGGGTGGTACTTTTACTTGAGGGTGGTACTTTTACTTGAGGGTGGCACTTTTACTTGAGGGTGGTACATTTACTTGAGGGTGGCACTTTTACTTGAGGGTGGCACTTTTACTTGAGGGGGGCACTTTTACTTGAGGGTGGCACTTTTACTTGAGGGTGGCACTTTTACTTGAGGGTGGTACTTTTACTTGAGGGTGGTACTTTTACTTGAGGGTGGCACTTTTACTTGAGGGTGGTACTTTTACTTGAGGGTGGCACTTTTACTTGAGGGTGGCACTTTTACTTGAGGGTGGCACTTTTACTTGAGGGTGGCACTCTTACTTGAGGGTGGTACTTTTACTTGAGGGTGGCCCTTTTACTTGAGGGTGGTACATTTATTTGAGGGTGGCACTTTTACTTGAGGGTGGTACTTTTACTTGAGGGTGGCACTTTTACTTGAGGGTGGTACATTTACTTGAGGGTGGTACTTTTTCTTGAGGGTGGTACATTTACTTGAGGGTGGCACATTTACTTGAGGGTGGCACTTTTACTTGAGGGTGGCACTTTTACTTGAGGGTGGCACTGTTACTTGAG